>JAUKPP010109660.1:0-15519 GCA_032273245.1 Phyllaplysia taylori
TTTTTTATTTGTGGACAGATTTGTAAAATTTGAAAAGCAATCTCCTTTAAATCGAAAGAGCTTTCGAATGATATAAATACAACCAATATACTGAGAGCAAAAATTTTGATGTGGCATTGCTACAAGAAGGTGTTTAAGGGTTGGAGAATCCTCTAGCAGATCAGGTCAGTGCGGTGAGAAACTTGAAAGACTGAAAAGGGTTAGGACTAGATTTAGTATTCAGTTAAGAGTTCGGGTCTAACTTGATGTACCGTATCGTAACCCAACTAATACTTCTATTCCTAACCATAGTCATAGCTGCCACCCTGGTTCTAATCTGAAACCTACCTTAACTACCTATCTATTGGTTGGGATTGGCCTGATGTACTTGGATCTGTCCAGAATGCATAGTTAAACACTAATTCCTGTTACTTACTATTAGGCTAGATGGGCAAGAAAGGGGTAGCCTACTGAGTGAAATGGGAGCACAGGTTATGATATTTAACTAGATCTAGATGCAAAGTTAAGCCTGTTGAATTGATGACCATCTGCACAAAAGAACCACTTTCTATTGGCTCTCAAGTTACATTTTTTCATTATCCCCCTTAGACGACCACCTGGCTAAAACATTGATGACTTTCTTTTCAACATTGTATCAATCAAGTCATCTTAAATTTACAGGTTTGACTGTAGTTCTGTATTCAAGCCGAAGCGACCAGTGTTCTCATCTCCAGTCTCTATCTCTTGAGTCTGAGCTGACTCCAAACCTCACTCTAAGTTTAAACTTTTTCTTCTATATATTTTCATTCTAATCAAACCTATATTAAGACTATGTCTGTCTGATGCCCCCTGAAATCTGGAGGATGAATAACCATCAGCTGCTGTTTACCCCATGCCTTATAGATGTTTATATGTGAAACCTTCTCGTGAGAGGTTTAATTATATTTCATTGAATTTTTATGTTTGTCTTTCTTCCAGGATTCTGGCGAGAAACCAGACACCATGTCCCACAAGGATGCAGCAATGTTTCCTATCATTGCAAGCTGTGCACTGTTTGGGATCTATGTAGTGTTTCAGGTAACTGATCTCATCAAGAGAATTACAGTTCATGATATTCCTATAACTTATTGCGCCTGCTAGGCTAGTTGGAGATGTGGAGGGTTAATTGTTCAAAGAACAAGCACATTCACATTGCACCTGCCATGGTGCTTAATTCTGCATAAAATCGGTGAATTGTCTTCATTTTGGCTAAAATTGAAAATTGAGAATTTTTAGAATTAGTTTAACACTGACACATCCTTAAGTAACTTGTCATAGATGCTATCTAGTATTGCTCTGCAAATCTTAATATTTTCCCTAAGTTGCTGATGTTCCCATCAAAAGCATTCTTAATTGGATTTTGAAGAGAAGAGCTTGACTAAATTCTCCATCTGATGTCCCTATCAGTTATTGATCAAAATATTTAAGTGAACTAAACTTTTAAAGAAATAAATACCAGCCTCAGTCGCATCAAGAGTGTGGCTTGAATTTTGTTACTCTGACTTCTGGCACATGTTTTTATGTTCCACCTGTTATGCCACTTTTACATGATCATTTGTTTTTATCCGCTACTTATAAGTATACCACATATTTCTCTTTCTTTTTCATGTTTTCTGCTCCCTGTGGATAGTTGATGGTCTCTCTAGGGTGGTCTGGGCACTCTACTATGTTTTTTGTGTTACTATTGTCCTATTCTACTTTCCTGGCGCTAAAAGGACATTACAGTTTCAACAATGCTGTAAAATCTTAGCAAAAACTCATGTTTTTTCATTTATAGATTTCCTCAATCTTTCTTCCGCCCATTTAAAAAATGTAGTTCATGGTAGAATAAGAAATGAATGCATAACCTTCTCATGCACATAAAATACTAATGACATGACTTTTTCACTTTCAGATATTTTCTAAAGAGCACATTAATCTGCTGCTGACTGCATACTTCTTCTTCCTTGGTGTTTTGGCTCTTGCACATTTAGCCGGGTAAGTTTGAATTGGATTTGTCCTTTCCTATCATGTTTGTCATTTTTTAGGATTTAATGTCTCTTTAGTGAATGGTCATGATATCAAGGTTTATATTGCTTTCACACTTAGTTTTACATGCTGCCACACACAAATCTAAGTCTTTGAGTGGAAAACTCTCAGCTCTTTGAATTGCTACACAAACAGGAATATCTTTGATTGTAAAGGTGCAATGCAATGAATGGAATGACTGCTTTTTGAGGCTATTTAACATGAATTATGCTCTGCTGTTACTATTGACATTTTTCTTCTTTACAGCCCCTTCATCGGCAAGTTGTTGGCTGGCACATTCCCAAATCAAGACTATCACTTCTTACTCACTCAAGGGAAAGGAGACAAAAAAGAAGGTAGGAATCTGTTTCCTTGATGTCCAGTTAACTCGGCTATTTGTTCTGATAATTAAAGCACAGAGGCGGACAGTTTGAACTAGTGTTTCCAACAGTAAACGTCTGTATTACTATTCAATAATTTTGCTGACAGAAATAGCCGAATACATAAACCTTTCAAGCTTCTGGAGTCTGCAGTTGTTTTCACATTTGATATGTTGATATGTTGCATATTTTTCTAGAACTCCTTAAGAATGTTTTGACACTGATGCAAACGCTCATGTAGATTGGGTGTTCATAGGTCACTATTTCGAATATTCAAACCTTATTTATAGTTATAATACTATTTTGATATCACAAAGATTGTTTTAAGAATGCTAGGGAGTTCATGGTGATGTAAGTTGAAGGAAAGCAATGAAAATTTTAGATTACTGTAGGTTCTTGTTGATTCTTTTTCTTTGGTGTCCACTGTTTGCAGTCTAAAAGTAAAGAATTTGAGAGTGAAAATCTTTTGTTTCAGATCTAGTCAACTATGAATTTGATCGCAGAGATATGGTCAGCTTAGTTGTGTGTGGGGTCATCGGCGTTTGGTATCTGTGGAAGAAGGTGAGTACCATACAATGTTTTATAAGAGTTCCTGGACTTAGCCATGCCTTTTACTGCTGGTAAAGTAATATATAAGGAGGCTAAGGTTGAAAGTTCATTAATTATCGGAGTACAGTAAAGTACTGATTTAAAAAAATGTACTGGAGTATAGTAAAAGTACCGAAAATTGTAATGTTAGTACAAGTGCTAGAGTACTTGCACTCTGTTTTTACCAGCTCTGGTGAGTGCGATACAATGTTTTATTATAGTTTCAGGACTTGGCCATGCCTTTTACTGCTGGTAAACTAATAAATAAGGAGGCGAAGGATGAAAGTTTATTAAGGGGGGAGGGGGCTGCTGGTTTCATATTAGTTTTGATGGTTTGTATGTGAGTACATTCTTGCAACTTGACTTCTGGCATCACATTGAAGTAGATGTCCAGATACCAGTACCATAGTTTTTTGGTGTGTTTCATAAATTTTGTAAAGATTATTTTTTGGTATTTTTTCCGCTATGTTGTGTTGGTCAGAGGTTTTGTTTTATCCCACTATGTTGAAATAGTAATTGACCTCGAAGTTTTATCTTATATATGGCTCTTTTTCTGTCTTTCAGCACTGGATCGCCAACAACCTATTTGGCCTTGCCTTCTCCATCAATGGAGTGGAACTTCTCTCCTTGAACAGAGTCAGCACTGGCTGTATTCTGCTCGGAGGTCTCTTTGTCTATGACATCTTCTGGGTAGGTATTTAATTATGCTGTAGTTAGGTTTGGTTTGGTTACCAGTTTTACGTCCCCTGCAACACTGTAAGGTCATTTTAATTTTAAGAGATGAGTTATGCTGTAGAGAATGCAAATATTTTGATGCAGGTCTATTTAGAGAGTATAATATAAACTATTTGTTAATGTGCCTTTCTCCATACACTCAATAAGATGACATAGGTTTCGTTTTAATTTTAATAATCAGGTCACATGTTGTCATTGCTGCAGATAATCCAAAATTCAGAAATCATGTTTTCATTAGATTTGAACTAACAGTAGCCTTATCTATGATCCATTTTCATTTTGATACCTATGACCTATGAAAACTATTTTCCTTCATTTCTCTATCAGAGAATGTCAGCTTCAGTACTGCTTTTAATTTCTATCCGTGTGTACCTCAAAACTTGTGAAATGGATTATAGCAGGTTAGAACACTGCAATGACGATATCGTCACCGTTACCTAAGACTAATAAGTGAAAATGTAGCAAAAATCAGTTACGATAGTATAGGGAAGGGTGACAATATGGAAATTAAGAATATCATTAGTTTGAAGCTTTGTAATGCATTGTCATATATTTAAATCAGTGCTGGGAATCAGCAACCCTTGTTTTCAGAGCATTTTGTTTTGCTAAAGAGATCTGAAGTGTGTTGATGATTTAATTTCTTTTCAGGTGTTTGGTACCAATGTGATGGTGACAGTTGCCAAATCGTTTGAAGCTCCCATCAAATGTAAGTAGGCCATTGACGGAGTTCTGATTCCGCATCCTTCATTGACCTGCTTTTTAGGAGAAAATTAAGCATATTTTTTTCCATAACTGCCTCTAATCGAGATTTACAAAAATGAATCTCTGAAGTTGTTCTTTTCTAAAAGTATTTGTTTGACATGTTTGAAAAACTGACAAAATTTTTACTGCATGTACTCTGTCAAAAATAGAAGTTCATTTTTCTTTTTTCAATTTCAACCCCATGATCTGTGTTGGATTATGCTAAATTTTTAGCTTTTGTTGGAGTCGGGCTCTTTGCACTTGAGTTCATTCTAAGAAGATATTTTCAAATAAAGCCGATGAACTATGTTTTGGCCCAAGGGTAAATAAGTAGCTGTAATCTGTTAAAGACAAAGTATCTTCAAACTTAGGGATTGTTTTTCAACTTTATTTTGTCAGTTGTGATGCTCCAAGCTCACCAAAGTCTTGCATTTTTTTTCTCCAGTGGTCTTCCCCCAAGACCTTCTAGAGCACGGACTGTCGGCTGACAACTTTGCCATGCTGGGGCTTGGGGACATTGTCATCCCTGGCATCTTCATTGCTCTGCTGCTCAGATTTGATCTCAGGTGAGCAGTCTCGAAAAATGACAAATTGTGTAGCTCTAAATAGATAAAATAAAAAAATAAATATAAAGATACTTTATTAAATCTCCGTTGGGAGATTCTTTTTACAACAGCATGTAGCCGTTCATGTACCAAATAACATTTCTGACAATACTAACATTGAATATACAGACATGGTACATACAAACTTGTGACAAAGTCATAGACATTCATGCACTTCATTCATTTACACGCTGTTGATGGTCGCCACTGTGCAGCACCCTAGCCTGCCTATCATCAATGATTTTAAAGATACATCCAACAGAAGAAAGACTGACAAATTGTCCAAAAACTGTTGATTTTTATAATTTTCTTAATTTTTCAGGATTTATACCCAAACAATTGGTGAATAATACGTCTTACATATTTAATGTACAGATCTTCTCAATTTTTATTAACTAAGACCATAAATTAAAGTGATTTAAAACATTCACTCTTCTTCACATACGAATAGGACAGAAGTGTATTCTAATTTGTGTAGACATCCATTGTCATTTGGTTTGTTGAATTCTAGTTACTCAAAATATTGCAGGGATTATGTTTAACTTGCTGAGCTTGTATTCTAATTTTAAGGCTAAGAGTACTGAGTGGCTTTGCAGCTTTAGTTGTGTGTTTTTACTTCTATTTCCTTTGCCCATTTATTGGACATGTGTGTGCAAATGATTAATTGTGATAATTCTTTACCTTTCCAGCTTAAAAAGAAAGAGCAAGCTGTATTTCTACGCAGGATTCGTGGCTTACTGTTTAGGCCTTGGCACCACAATATTCATCATGCACTTCTTCAAACATGCACAGGTAAGGATGTACTCAAGTAACCCCCTGTAAAAACTTCAACTTCTTTTTTGTATGAATTCAGATACCTTCTAAAAGAATGATGCAAAGTAGCTTGCACTTGTAGACACAATTACCACTCAAACATACTTGAAGGTTGGAGCAGAGTGACGATGTCATGTTGCAAGCCACACTATAATTAAATAACCATCACACAGTGTTCAATTTACTGGTTCCCTGCTGCAAATGTATGCTGACCTTGTGCTACAACCCCTCCATAAAAGTAGTTTCCTTATCAAGATGTAGTTCTAAGTTGTGATATACATGCACCTGGGCTGCTCACATATATCTGTGCCTATGACTATGAGTGCATGTGCGACAGTGAGTGTATTTAATTTTTTATTTATGTGTGAGCACGTTCTTGTTGGTGTTTTGTTTCCGTGCGTTCAAATGTATGAGAGAGAGAGAGAGAATGAGCGTGTGTTCTCCTCATTTCGGTTGGATGTGATCTTGAGATCCTATGAATGCTTGCGTAGGGTTCACTGAGACGAGAATTCACACAGGATCAACTGAGTATATTGACTTAATGTACATGTATATCGTCACCGTTCCCTAAGACTATGGTAACTGATTTTTACTACTTTTTCACTTACAATAGTCTAAGGTAGCGGTAACGAATGTCATGGAGTCAAACTGTTAAAGAGAATTTCCGGCAGCGGTAAAAGTAAAAAAATCTTATCTTCTTATCTTTTCAGCCTGCATTGTTGTATCTAGTACCTGCCTGCCTGGGATTACCCACATTTGTAGCTCTAATCAAAGGAGACATCACGGCAATGTTCAGGTGAGCAGATCTGTCGCTGATGAGTTGTCTTCCCTCAGTCTCTAGGGCTGTGGACAGCTTGTTTACACACATCGTTGCTGGATGGCTTTGGTTGGTTTTAGTTTTGCGCCCCTTGTAGCGCTGTAAGGTCATGTCAGAGGTTGGCTGCTTCGACCTTGCCCATGGGGGCTAACTTAGGCTGAAAGGGACTCAGCATCCTAGTAGAGAGACGAAGGTGCTCGTGCAACATAAAGATCAAACTCATATCCTCTGCTGGATAGGCAAAGAGCCTAACCATTACATCAAAGATGATGTTGGTGGGAGCTTTGATGTGGTCTGCTCATTCTACTTCTTACTGGGAGTCACTAATGTCATCATTATTCTGCTTCTGGCACTTCAATGATGTTATATAACAACTACAGTGTCAAGGCTGATGTAACACTTCTTCAAAGCAAATAAAATGTCTGTTGTCTAGTCCATCTGTCAGTTGTTCTCTCTCTCTCTCTCTCTCTCTCTCTCTCTCTCTCTCTCTCTCTCTCTCTCTCTCTCTCTCTCTTTCCCAAACAGAATGTGGTTTAAGTTGTTGTTTTTTCCTTCATATTCCAGCTATGAGGATCACTCTGAAGCGCCTGCCCAAGACGAGTCTCAAAAGGATAAATGATGTCGACAATAGTGGATGTTTTGGAGCTGCCATTTTTTTCTCGGTTCTTGGATTGATTCACCTGTGGAGACCACAGGTTTACTGCGCTGAGCAGTTTTGTCAAATTGCCAACATCAAAATGAAAGCTGCCAACCTGCCGGGCCACCTTTGCTGTCAAAGCCCAAAGCTCGCTGCTTCGTCAAATAAATGTGTCTAATATCAGTTACCTCTCAAAAGTCCTCCCCCCCCCCCCATCATGTGTTGTCAAACTGTCACTGGTGGTATCAGTATAGTTTCATTTTGTTTTCTTTTAAAATGCTGTTTGGCCTCAGGTAAACACGTGTTGAAAAAATGAAATGTGATCTTAAAAGCTTGACTTGTTGTTTATGGGGAATCAACTAGTGTACGCCGTCAAGCTGCTTTGTGATTTTCTTATCGTCTCTTTCATTTTGTTAGTTGCATTATTTCTTTAGGCAATGAAATTGGAATTTGACTATGATACACATACGCATGTTGGCCAGCATTTCTACATGTGTGAAACAACAGTATTAGTGATCAGCTTGTCTTGTACCTCAGAGGCTCTTTAAAAACAATTATCTGATGCTTTAAATTTGTTACAGTTAGATAAATTGTGATTCTTCTCTTCACTATCATCTATAAGATAAAAATTATTAGTGATGACAAATATGGGAACAAATGCAACAGCTTTTTTGTTCACTGTTGTAACCTCCTACTAGATGTTGTCATGGAAATATTGCCCGATTTAAATGATCTTTAGCTTGAAAGAAGTTTAATTCTGTCGTGATCAGAGTATCGCGTCTGTCCTGCTTATAATATATAATAATTTACCATCTGTCCCATCCAGTGGTGATACACATTCACTAAGGATACAGATGTCTTCTTAATTGATTTTTTAAAAGTAGTTATTACAAAGTTTATTTCAGACAGATTTTATTGGAATGGGTTTCCATATTCTCACTTCTCCACTTTTTTTGGTGAACTAGTTGGTTTTTTTTTCTTTGTTGAGATTTTCAACACTTTCTCAGTGTGTAAGACAAAGGATTTCAGTCATGCTTCCATCATTCGATGTCCATCGTACACATCTTTTGTACAGCACCCAATTTGTGGATTTTCTTTTCACTCTATTGTTGTAGACTAGTAGTATTGTTTTTAACTTATTTGTCATTGTGCTCAGAGATGGGGTATATTTTTTGTTGCCGTTGTGTTTTTAGGTGATTCTGCTAACTTTCTTCCTCACCTTTTTTGACAAATTTTTATTGACTTTTTTTTTTGAATTCCTAACTTACCGAGGCTGTGTAGTTCTCATATGTTCTTCAAAGTTTATTACATTTTCTAGAGACATCTCATAACTCCTCATTTCATGCAATCAGGCACATTATCAGTCTATAGTTGCAGTCTATAGTCGAAGCATTTTTTGAATCACCTTGAAAATTTCCATTGCATAGTTTCATTTAACGAATGGTGGTTATGATTAAGATCTGTTTTATATCCCAGTTGATCGAGAGAATCTGGAATCTGAAGTGATACAACATACTCTTGTGTTATGGTCTTCCAATTCCACTTCAGAAACTATGGTCTTGAAAGCTGTATTGGAACAACCTGGTTAAGAGGGCAAGTTACTTTGTACCTTTAGAAAAGATGATCTGTTATGGTTTTTCCTCTAAAGTTTCCTGAATTTGGTGCTCTGACTCTGACTTCTCTCTTGACCAGTTCGTCAAGTGCAAGGACACACTATTTGTTAGCAAAAGACCTTTCTTTTAGGTCGAGACTTTTACTATAAGTGTGGATTTCCAATAGGTATTTAATTCTATCTTCTGTGCACTAAAGAATCACAAGGGGTTTTTGTTTTGAGGTAGGTAAGGGCGGAAGTAGTTTGGATAGAGAGTGTACTTTTTTATTTGAGCAAGAGATTTTGTCAAGATGATGAAACCGGTATGTCTGTCGTCAAAACAAACGTTTTGCTATTTTGCATGCTTACTTTACAGTCATGTTCCTCATATCTTTGTTCTCCATTGTAAGGGCTATGGGATATTTTGAATATTTATGTGGTGGGTCCTTTTTGTTCTCTTTAAATCATGCCGTGGTTCCTCCAAATTTGGACTTGCTCACTTTTACAAACCAATTTGTACTGTTAAATTTTTTGTTTGTGTAGTAATGTGATACCCATTATAACCTTTCAGAGACAGAGGTTTTTATTTTTGGTAGTGCGTGAACAAGGCTCAACTTGGAGGGACCACTGTGTGATGCCATGAACTTTATAACAAAAGATGTTTTGACGAAAAGGAATAGAAAGTCTGGACTCAGCGTTTGTGTTTGTGGTAATTTGAAACAGCAGTTTGTCACAGGGTCTCCTCAATTGGAAGGTGTGGTTTGGGCATTAGAGGTCAGAGTCTTTCAATTTTGCTTGTACATGAATAGGATCTGTTTTGTGCTCTTCATCTCTCCTCATTTGTGCAGAGCCTACATCATAAACTTAGTGGTGTAGTGGTCTAGATGTTAGAGTATTGGACTCATGACTCATAGCCACGAGATTGTAGGTCAGAAGGTTTGAGGCTTCGCTCCGCCAGACGCTTTATCCATTGGTAAGTCAATTGTGCGAGTATTCCTCACTTCACCCTGATGGGAAATGGGTACCCAGCTACAGACGGTGAAGAGAAAATTTCACAGGGGTCCTTCTGTATAGAGCCTGGGTGATTTACTAGGGCAAACTCTATTTGTATGCAATCATTCTTATTATGAGCTCTAACTTTTCACGGTCAAGCTAAATTAGAATGGGCTACTGCAATGTAAAAACTGCAACCCAGTAGTTGCTAAAAATGTGTTGAGGGTGGAGGGGTACTACAAAGAGAAACACCAATGATAGATTATCAAGAACTTTCTAGTTCTGTGACTCTTACATTACTTGAGCTCCTTCTCCTAGCAGTGGATTGTGCCATACTAAACTATTTCTTTCTGCTCTTTTTTCCTTCTCAATGGGTACCATTCTCAGACAGAGCTGCCAGAGAGGTGGACAAATGATGAAGTGATATTGATGGGATGAATAATGTAAGCAAATTTTAGAATTTTGTAGTATCTGCTAGGTACATACATCCCAATTTCAAACCACTATGATGAGTTACAGTAGCACTTCATAAAAGTCATGGATTTATGCCTGCTGCAGTGTTATGACAATTAGGCCTACTTATGTCTTACCTGCTTAGTATTCCACTTTGAGGGATTCTGTAGCAACCTTTGTGTTAACTCCCAATGGGCTTGTAATCCTAATCCATCTTGTGTGAAGATGTAGGTGATTGATGGCCTCTCTGCCTCTACTTCTGTCATGGAGTAGGAATTCCATTTGTCGTGTTCTACATCCTAGCACTGGAATGACCCTACAATGTCGACAGTGCTATGATTCATGAAGCATCAACAAAACGTATCCCTTCCACTATTTAAAGTTAAAATTTGAGACTTGGTATTTCATCCTTGATCCTCATAATGGTCACGCCCCATTTAGTTTTCTGTCCTATTCAGTCGAATACGTGTGAGTTGGTGCTGTTGGGGGAGTGGAAAAGAGTTCTAACCTCATCCAAAGCCCCAATTTCCCCATAATAGAAATGTTCAGATGAAAAGGAACTGGGACTTGAGAAAACAATCTGTTCAGCTGGATATCAACTCAGTGACCTCAACACAAATGGGAGTCATCTGTACTATTCAGTAGGCTACTAAGCTTTTAGCATAATTGATTGTAAAGCGCATAGAGCCTGCTTTCAAGCGGGGATATTCGCTATATAAATGCAGTCATATATTATAGTCTGGTATGACTGGTGTACATCGTGATCCCATGACTGTCTTACCTACGTGTATTATTACTACCATGATCTATTCTCTCCTCTACTCCATCTGATTTAGTCCCCTGCATTCTGCCACTTCTGTTTCCATGTGTTGGGTTCGTAATTTTATTGAGAGATTGAAATGTTGGTGGAAGCCACTTGCTCATAATTTGATTGTTCGTAGCCTGTTGTGCTTTGGTCGTTAAACAAATGTGTTGCTGGACCATTTCATGAAGTCAATAAATGAAGCATTCGCAAGTCCATTCTGCTTTGTTGTTGCTGCTGAATTTCATAAGAGGGATTCTTTGTTGGGGTGTGGTATTTTTAAACTGATTGTTTTTGGGTTTTTTCTTCTGAAAATTATTCAGTTTTTTTTTTTCTGCAAGTAATTCTTTTTTTTTAATGTTAATTCTCAAAGTGATTTTTCTGTTGTTTTGTTGTTTTCAGTGATGTTCTTTTTTTTTCTTCTTGAAGTTAGGCATTTAATTTTTTTTTCTTTTGGTATGATTTTATGTCACTTAACATTGTAAGTTTATACATAAATCATTTTATAGATTGGGACAAGAGTGGCATGTGTACAAAGATAGTGGAGTAGACCATGTCATCAGCATCTAGGCTCTGCGCCAATCCACGCAGAGGAGCGGAGTTTGATCACCATGTTAGGCAATCATCTCCACAACTATGTCAACTGATGCTGTGGTGTAATGGTTAAGCTCTTTGCCTGTCATACAGAAGACCCAAATTCGATCCAACATGCAGACGATTTATTTGTTTTTTTCTGCTGGGATTTTCCCCTTTCAGCCCGGGTTGGCCCTGACAGGCAGGGTCCAAGTACCCTTTCTCTTAAGTGACCTTACAGTCTTGCAGGGGACATAAAGCTGGTAACCAAACCAAACCAAACACCCCTGCTATTCTACTGAGATGTGTTCCTTTCAGTAGTCTCAGCCTGACTTGGCCCAGACAGGCGAGGCAGGTTTGAAAAGTAGTCCATTCTAAAAATGACTTTACATTGTTACAAGGGCCGGAAAACAAGAAAGGCTACACTGGAGCACCTGCCAAACGCCCACATCTTGAGGTTTAACAAGAGTTTGTACCTGTTTGTTGTTGGTACATGACAAGGACAATCTATATTGGGGGCGTCGTTGGCCGAGCAGGAGACCAGGAGGTCCCCGGTTTGAATCCAGGGATGTTCACCGGGTTTTTTTTTCGGAGTTCTCATGGCTTCGACCCCCGTCCTGGACGTAAAATTCGGAGGTACCTCCCCGTAAATGACCTGACAGTGTTGCATGGGGCATAAAATTAAACCTAAACCAAACAGACAAAACAATTTGTATTCATCTCGCTGAGAGAAATTTCATTTTGTCCTATCCGTTGTCACGCTCTCGAGTTCTGGTGCACCCACATATTATCCTCACAATAAGAAATAGACAAGACCACCGGCGCTGTGGTGCAATGGTTAGGCTCTTCGCCTGTCACTGTCACGCGGAAGACCCTGGTTCGATCCCCGGTCGCGGAAGATCTGGGGATTTTTTCCCTCTCAGTCCGGGTTGGCCCTGACAGGCAGGGCCGAAGTAGCCTGTCTCTTAAATGACCTTACAGTGTTGCAGGGGACGTAAAACTGGTAACCAAACCAAATTTAAGAAAGAGACGAGGACAAAAGTGGCTCTCCAACAGAGATGCTACAAATTGGTTTGGTTTGGTTTTGGCTTAACGTCTCTTGCAACACTGTAAGGTCTTTTAAGGGACGGGCGACTTTGACCCTGCCAGTCAGGGCCAACCCGAGCTGAGAGGGAGATTGTCCCAGCAGAAAAACGAAGGTATACTCGATCAAACAAACTGCCCCACGCGGGCCTCGAACTCACGTCCTCTGCGTGATAGGTGAAGCGCCTAACCACTACACCACAGGGCCGGTTCTACAAATTGGAATCCTTAAGGATTTGAGAGAGGTTGTAACGCGTGAAGATAAATACATACATATACATGTATATGTACCTCACTGTTTGCACAACATGAAAGATGACTGATGTCCGTGGTGTAATGGGTTGGCTCTTCGTCCATTATTACTCTTAAAACAAGAGCTCGATCCCCACGTTAAGCAAACATCTCTGTCTTTCTGCTGGGAGGTTGGGCCCCTCTCTGACTGGGTCCTGGCTTGCAGGGTCAAAGTAGCCCGTACCTAAATTGAACTTACTCAGTGTTTCAAGGGATGTAAAGAGAACATGATATACAGTTTTTTAAATTTTTTTTATTGATCGATTCTAAACTAAAATAACTCAAAGACGGTAAGAGATAGAAACATTCTGTTTGCTATCCATCAATCCTCATCTATTTAAGTTTTTTCTGGTACCAAACTCAACCGAATCCAAGAACCCATTGCGCAACAGTGCCAGTTTGCGCGAACAGACCACGATTTTTACGGCGCAGAAATGACGCTAATATTGCATTTACAAGTGCATCTTGTGCGTTTACAAGGCAGATCGCGCGCTTGGAACTCTCAGAAAATTCTAACTGGGCACAATAAGAAAAACACAATTCAAACTTAGTCAGAACTTGATATAACATTTTGGTAGAAACTGGTAGTGTTAACTGTTAATACAACAAAGATAGTAAGAGCTGGATTTGCGATGTGCATGATACCTGATCAATGAAGAAGACGATTTCATTCATTTGATACCACCAAAGACATCCATCGCTTTCCAGCCTCAAACGATAAACACAAAATTCTTTTTCGTAAAATATGAAGCTACAGCTTGGTGGACATTATTCCTTTTTGAAAAACAGTTTTAACTATTCTTTAATTGCCTCGAGATGTTTTCTAGCAGTCCTTCTCTTTGGTGTACCAGTGCGCTCTTCTGACGCCACGATCTAAAAATGACCTTTTTCCGTAAACTGCTTTCTAAAATGCCATCTCTATTAATACAAATCTTATCAAGTATCCCAGAAAAAACTTAAATGGCCAGAGAATGGTATGCAGAAAACCGTTTACTTTTATCTCTTACCGTTTTAGAGTTGTTTCAGTTTAGAATCGATCAATATAAAAAAACCACCCTGTATATTACCACAGCATGTGGGGCTCTTTCCCCATTTTCCATCGCTTGCAGGGATTGGTTTCGTTTGGTTTTGGTTCTATGTCCCTTGTTACATGTACCATTGAACGGTATCTTAGAAGCGGTCTCCTTTGGCCCTGCTTGTCAGGGCCAACCCAGGTTTAGAAGGACAGAACACCTCGAGGGGCAGGGGAAAAGGAGACTGCCTCGAAAATGTTTTTACAGTGTTGCAAGAGGCGTTAAAGCAAAAACTATGAACACACGTATTGCATTATAATGGATGTGGTATACTATTTTCCAACAACGTAGGCCTACAATACAGCCTGAGTACCTGACCTTTGCTATTCAATGTTAGTTGTACAAAGGTCACCCCGTGGTTCACCATTGAGGCCGAATCCCATAATATAACAGTAGACTTCACAAGCAAACTCCTCCAGTAAAATAAAATGGCTGGCCCACCCCGATGACGGCTAAAACAGATAAAGATGCTGGCGCCTCTAGAAACAACTAACTTTGAACTAACTAGCCTCGGCCGTGCCCATTTATTATTAATGTGGTGCATGATTTTTTTCTCTACATTTATTACATGTATTACATTCAAATCATATTGAACTCGAACTACACGGGTGTATTACAATTAGCCCGGTCTAGAGAGGTCTTGAAACTGCATCGCACTTCAGCAGGATCATGGAGCCAGTTTAAAGGCTTTCTAGCCCCACGGTGCTGACATAGGCTACCATGGCTCATTAATAGCGAACAGCTTAAAAAGCCCCTGTTCGATGAAAAAAACAACAACCTTCAACAACAAAGCAACAGTTAGTTATTTTCGAGATATTGATTTATAGAGGCACCATATTCTTTGGCTGTTTTAGCCTCGTGACAAAGCAACAACATTAAGTTTCATTAACATTAGTTCGAAGCTTTTCAAGGGAGATAATAAAAGCCAATCGCTCAAGGGGTTGACGGACCATACATTTTCCCCCTTTTTAGAGCTTTTGCGAAATTATGGCCCCGGTTGTTGTGCGACAGCCTTTACACCGATGCCTTGTGCACTCGGAGTGGAGTTTGAGCGAGAGCAGGAATGTTTTGAGTCAGTGTGAGGTGAAATCGTAATGTCATCACATTGGCTGAAATGCAAAATGTCGTACATTCGTCTCACAAAAGTTTGCAGATAGCACACGACAGCACTGAGCACCGGAAATGCGTAATAATCGAGCATCCATGACCCTAATGTCCACTTTTCATTCTTCTCTTGAAAATGTGCTCCCGAGGGGTTGAGACACACACACATATACACACACACACACACACACACACACACACACACACACACACAC
>JAUKPP010109771.1:2211-15514 GCA_032273245.1 Phyllaplysia taylori
CCCCCCCCCCCCCCCCCCCCCACTTATTTGAAAGCCAGCTGTTTTATATGAGTCTGGGACAGCTCTATTTAGAACACAAAAATCTCACATTTGCCTCACGAAAATTTTGAGAAAGTCGTCTGCTCCTTCTACTTCTTTATGTGATTATTGTCTATCAACTTCCCGACGCTAAGATGACCTCATAGTGTCTATAGTGGCTTAAAGCTTTAACTAAACAAACAAGAAAACCATAGAAAACTTTTTATCTGTAAGCCATCGTGGCACATCTCAAAGCCAAATTGCATAGTTTTTAATTCACAGTAACGAACCTCAATATTTTTGTTTTTCTTCTTGTGTCTAGGATGCGAGGCCAGATCTTTCTGTGGGAAGATATGCAAGAGGTTTTGATAAGCCTGCCCAGGCCCCTGTGGGTACGCCACCTCCTTACAGTCAGGTTTCTGCCGGCAATATGAAAATTTCCACTCCACCACCATCATATGCCCAGGTTGTTGGTATGAGAGATCCTCATTAGCACCTCCTGGTGGAAAAAATGATGAGTTCTTCTGAGTTTTTTAAAATTGTTTTGTGTATTTTGATATATGATGATGCTTGATCATGCATCAGGGAAACAACGTGTAGCAGACAATTTTAGATTTTCACTGAAGTTGAAATAGCTAAACAATTATGTCCCAATTTTCAAACCACCGATGTTTGTTAGCTGTAATGGTGAAAGGGGAGTATCATGTATAAGATCATGAATTTTGTGTTTGTCATGTAGGGAAAGAGAATTGGAATTTACTCTGGATGAAAGCATTACTATACATTCTTTGTGGAAACATTTATATCCCTCCAACCATTCAGGACAATTTTTTTACTTTATGATATGTATTCTATATGTACAATAATTTAAACGGATATTTGACTGCCCTTTTGAATCCAAGAAGTGTGCCTAGGTTCGGAATATGATCACAGTCAGGAATTATATATTTAAAATTTTGGGGTTTTTTTTCTTCATGATTTCTGTTTCTAAAAAGTCCAGAAAGCTGCAAGAGAATTATCTGATATAAGCTTTACACCTTTTTATCTATCATTGCCTCTCTGTTTCCTTTTGTGTTCACAAATAAATTGAGGTCAACATTTAGTTTATAAGCATTAATTTCAGCATGATTCTTGCTGTTTTGATTTTAAGGGTTCCATTTAAGCTCTTAATTTAGTAAAAAAAAACTTATGGCGCAAAAAAAACCAAAATCAGTTGTCTCTGCATAAAGAGCCCCCAGGTCAAGCAATAAGAAAACCGGTTTCTGAAAGAACAGGCTATTAGATGGGTCCTGCTCTGAAGTGACATGTCACTTTCATAGCCACATTTGGTTCGGCTTGAAAATCAAGCTCTCAATCATGTACCAGACCCCAAAAGATGAAAGTCATGTACAGCATGAGATAGCTAGAGCTCTGCCATCTTGTGACGGCTAGTGGTTTGGTTTTAGGTTTTGGTTTTACCCTTCTTGTAAGTCTGTACTGTCATTTTAAAGCCCGCCTCTAACAATTACCTTACAGTGTTACAAGGGTAAAGCTGAAAAGCAACCAAGCCAAAAGTGTTGTGTATTATCACTAATCAATTTTTACCTATGGTGTATATATTGCATGTTTTTAAAAACCTGGAGTCATACATCGTGAACAGTGATGATGTAGAAAAAGGACGACTCAAGTCACAAATTTCAAGGGCTGGAACTCAGCAGGTTAGAAAAGGAAGAGTTTCATCATCCTTGATGTGCATCACATGTTGATAGAGTTTTCTCAGGCTCACAATGTGTCTCCATTCATTATATCTTTACAGCAAATAGTGGACATGACATATTTGTACATTTGGTAGGGTATGTTTTTTTTATTGCAATGAAGGTGGTATTTTTGTTTATTTTATCTTTTGCATATAAAATATCCCAACTATTTTGTTGACTGTTATTACTATCACATATCCAAGTGGTGAATACATCTAGGTGTGTGCTTTATTTGTGTACAGTTGTATTGTCACCCCCAAAACTGTTCTTAATCTAAATTTTTGTGTTTTTAATCTTTTCACTCTGCTATTAGAAAGGATATCTGATTTTAAAATAACTATTACAAATCAAATTCCTTTTTTCAAGTGTATCTTACTCTACACTTACTTCGACATTTGCAATTCTGCAAGTTCTGCTCCATTCCACTTGTAATTTCGCATTCTTTGAAGTCTTTCAAGTAATCATGTTGAAAATTTGAAGGTGGTTGAATTTTTTCTCTTAATTTTTATCGATAAATTTTAAGGTTTGTTAACTATTTCTGTCTCTGTCACTCATGTGTCATGCCAGATAATTTGTTGGGAGACAAGTGTATCTCACCTGAAAACTTGTAAGATGGAGACTTGAACCCTCAAGGGTAAATCCCTATCTTCATCTTTTGCAGGCTATGTTTGTCTTTAGTTTAAAGGGATAGTCAAATCAAATTTAAGTGCTGTTACTCCAGTTGTTATGTGGTGTGCTAAGCTCTTTCTAATACTTATAAAATTCCATGCCTTCAGTGTCTTTCTCTCTGATCACTATGCCGTGGGGTGGTAACGCTCTATCACACCAGTCCTTCATCTTTTCAGTACAGCACAATTGACATATGCTACGAATGTAAACTTAACATTATTTTTAGTGGTGAGAATATTCACTCAAACTTAAGTAGTAGCTTTCCAAACCTCAGAGGTCATGAACCAACATTAATTCTACTTTTTTTATTTTTATTAGGTGGTTATTTTATCGTTTGTTTCGACTGGGACTAAATTACACCATATTTACACTTTGATGATAGCAGAGCAGTAATTATGTAACACTACTACTTTCAAATTGACATCTTGAGATCCGGTTAAGACTTATGAATATTAGTTGACTTGAGAAGAAGCACTTCTCACAGTTCCCCTCTATGAAAATACATTTTTTTTCATGTGCATGAACCACATTAATAAAAGCCTATATTTCTCTGTGCAGAATATCACCCTATATTATTCCAAGCATGTGCAATTTCATGTATACACTTTGTCAGATTCACCATCATGGTTTGCTTTTCTTCATGGTGAAGTAGTCTATACACCTTATATTTTATCAGTATCCATCATCATTTAATGCCATCTTGATGTTCAGATGATGTTTCTTCATACACTAGGGTCTGGTGATGAGAAAAGTTTTGATGAAAGACTATGCTTTGTGACAGAAAGAAATTTGTTTTATGCAGCCTTAGAGGGACAGCAAAAATATAAGTGACAACTTCATTTGTTTCAGAAGTGAGGATATTTTTAGACACTTACCTTTGCAAGTGGAGGCAATGGTCTATTCACATTAAGCTTCTTTATAAAGAGACCACATAATTTGCTCCCTGATTTACCCTACTGGTCATTCCTCCCTATGTGCTGACACGTCATCTCTTCCCACTGTGCGGCTTAGAGTAGTGACTTGCTTAGCCATTATGCTAATTCTGCACTTTTCCCTGTCGTCTAAACAAACCTATTCATTGTGCTTGATGAAGAGTTTTCTTGAAGAAATGACACATCTCATTTTACCTTGGAGATTATTTTCATGGACTATTCTTCTCATGTGTTACGAAATGGAGAACGTTTATTAAAAATTCTGTTCATATATCACTCCACGTAAATAATAGGGCTTAAGCAGATTTGTCTATACATTCTGCCTTCAAAGAATTGCAGTTAGCTGATACAGGAGTATCCCCTTCTATTGCTGCACTATGAATTACCTTGATTCTATTTTATTTTTCCTTTTTCATTGCATGGGCAAAGTGAAACTTTTGATTGTAGTTCGTAACTTGCAAACTCCTTATCTTTTACTTCTTATGATTCCAGCTTACACTCGCATGATTACAACTCTTGTGAAATACCTTTTCATGAAGGAGTATCTGTACGTTATTTGGGTCCAGGCTAAATCATGTGATGCCATACAAACTCCAGTTACTTCACACGTCTTTAAATACCATAGCACTGTCATTGAGATCACTGTTTAAAAGTCAAAATACTGTTGTCATACTTTTCGATGCAATTTATCTCTTTTTTTTTTTCATGTCGACTTTGTGGAAAGGTTCTTAGGCAGACACTATCTTCCAGGTGTCACTATGACAAAGAGATTGCATCCAGGTCTTAACAGGATCTTTGACCAAACTTCACTGTCTCCAGTGCATACTTCTATGTATTATTACAGTGGTTTCTGGTGTATCTTAAAGGTTGTAGGGAATTAGGAGTATGTTATGATCACCTCTCATTACCTTACTGTAGACATAGTTTTCTTTGGTATGTTATGCTATTTATTTTGCTTGACATATTCTTGAAACACTACCGTAATGTTGAAAAATGTGAAATTGAAATTTGTCAATACTTCATATAAGATTTATAACTTTGCATACTTAATTCTCACCACTGTTGTACCATTGTAGTGAAGTCTTTCAAATACTGAAGTGGTAAATTTATGCACTTTTTACTTCTAAAGGATAAAAGAAGCTAAGACAGCAGGGGACAAGTTAAGACAGCATGAGGCTGGCACCTCTATAGATTAAGTGAACTACCCAGAACTAACTAATCAACTTTCAAAGCAGATGACAGACATCTCTAATTTTTGTTTTCTTTTGTTGCGTTCTATTTTTGTACACATATATGTATAATCTAAATGCATATTAGCAACTTATATAGAAATCAAAAGAAAGCTACTTATAATATAGAGATATCAAAAGAAAGAAGTGTTGCCTATTGCAGGTTTTATTTCAGGAAGATCTATATTTATAAGAACAAAGTCTAGAGGAATGCTTCTGGTGTATGCAGTGTCCATTTAGTCATGTTAAGTTGTACCTGTCTTGGTAGTCATTTTGAAGAGAAATTTCTCCTTTATATGAGAATTTTTTCCGTACAATTGGCCGGTCAGATCAGGGTGTTATCTTTGTTATTTTGTCTGGTGGTTTGTTCAAAAGGAACAGGGAAAACTGAAATTGTTTTCCTAGAAGTTGGTATAATATGTTATTTCAATATTCCTTGGTCTGCCAAGACAAAAATTGATCTTAGGTGGCATAAGGCTTCCTTAGGAGGTATATGGGTTATATATATATTATATGCAACCAATACATAGTTGGTGTTGTTACCTCATATGTGTAGAAATGCATACACGGAGACTCTGTTTCAATGTGATGTAGAACATGCTGTTCACTCTCAATACTGATAGCTTCACACAAAAGTAGGCTACCACAAATATTTTCTTAATAGAAGGGAGAAAGAAAAAGGAGAAGAAAAACATTTGCTATTGCGAACTCTCAGACTTGCGCTGCCTCAAAAATAGTTTAAATTTTGCTTTCATGCATACACCTGTGCTAGCCTTTTTATTCTCTGAAAAATTAACTTTGTCTTTGAGATTTGCAACTTTTTAAAATCAAAATATAAATGTTGAAAATATAGGCTACATGTATTTCCATGTGCATGGCCTCTCCACTTTAGTTCTTAAGTATATTGAAGATCACAAAGAAACGGTCACATTGCATTGTATTTCTGCTCTGTCTTTTCAATAAATTGTTTTTATCAATTGTATACAGTATGTTTTTAGTTCAAAATTTCACAAATTTCATTGCTGACATTTTATATGTTGTCTTTTATCATGTACAGTAAACTGGGGGGGCTCGGTCTAAGGCACCCTTTTTGGCTTCTAGGTTTCATAGTTTGAAAAGTTTTTACTTTAAGTTGACATTCTTTGTTTCAAATTTAGGGGAAGGTTGTGTACTATTGATTTAAAACCCTTAGGAGCAAGTAGGTCATTTATTTTTTTCAATAATTCGATCCCTTACTCAGTATTTAGGCTAGAAAAACCTAGGGTTATTTTTATTACAGTGCATATATATAGTATAGGTACAGATCTGCCCCCTCCTCTACGGGAAATCCCACTATTATTACTATTACCATTGTTATCAAGTATGGGACCTCTATTGTGCACTTCGTAAATGACCGTGCAGTGTTGCATGGGGCGTTAAACCAAAATCAAACCATGATGGTTGTTTTTGCAAAGCTAGTCTAATATTAGAAGGAAGGGGCCAGTGGTATTTGACAGAATATTTTCAAAGTTCATTCCAACCCAGAACAAAGAAACTCTACCCGATACATATAGCATAGAGTGCCTTGAAGATCCGAAAGTTACTCCCTGCTTGGCAGGAAACCCTACATCTGGCATTGATGTCTAGGAAACATAGGTTTTGCTAATTAAAATCAGTTGACTGACAACAGGTAAAGGAAAGCAGTAGAAAAGATGGAACTTAAACTGATGGTCAAGGAGAATAAAACCAGATACAGTCTCAGCACAACCTCAAAGTGAATCTATTCTTGTTACAGTTTTGCACCTATGTGCTTTTATGCACATTTTTTAGCCTGAAGAATTTCATATTATCTATTTCTTAGCGACTACAAATTGCCTATGACTAGGATCTAATTTGTGAACAGTTACTGAAAGTATGATTTTTGTTTTTATTTTTTGTAGACTGGAAACTTGCTTGTAAAATGGGTGACGGTTTTGACAGCAGTAGCAGTTTGTGTTTAAATTTGTGCTTTATCTGTGTGGTAGCTAGTTCCTCTGAATAGTTTCTGTGTGAGTACATCAATCCAAAGTCATACAGTTGATCCGTCCTTTGGCATAGGAATGGTGAAACTCTTTGTTGCAAAGCACAGCCAAGCCTATTTTTTTTTTTAGCTCTAGACAAATATCTGTCAAATAACAAGTTTTTAGCGACTGTGAAGTAACACTTTTGTAGATGATAACCCAACACACACACAGAGCCACGCACGGACACTCCTCCACCAATCTTATCTACATGGCCCCTTTTCTTTTCAACAATGGGTGGTTGCTTTAGTCCGAATTGACTGTACCCACATTGTGACATGTTTATCTTTGTCTCATTCAACATTTCCATGACAAGTATGGCTATTGTGAGCTGACATATGTCTTGATGGTTTCATTGGAGGCAAAGATGTGTTATAGCCAGTCCTGCTTACTTTGACTTGTATATGACTTTCTTTTAAAAGGTTGGGCTCAGCTTGTTTTTTTCTGCACAAAACTGAACTGTCTCTTCAGCTTTTGAAAACATGTGGCATACGCTGTACCTGCGTTTTTGTTTTATGTTGGTTTTTCTACATGTTTACAGTGTTCACTGTAACTTGGCCCTGGCAGTGTGTTCAGATACAATCATTGCAAACAAGCTAAAAAAAATATTTACACAGGGTATAGAATTATGAAAAAAGAATAATTCAGGATGCAATTTTTGCCTATTTACAGAAACAAAAGAAGTAAAATTAATAAATATCACTTGATTGATTTGATTGATAAATTTACCATTTTTCTGTGTTGGGATTTCTTTAAAGCAAAAGAAAAAGGAATAGAAAGATTCATTTAATTTTGGTTTGGATTAGATCATACACTGAAGCTGAAACAAGATCATTTATGAAATTTTTGCGACTGTTCATATTTTATGATAGTATTCAGTAATAATAGTTGAAGAGGTAATTAATTTAATGCACATCGTATTTCAGTCCTTGATGATGCATGAAACTTTGTATGCTGAAATTCGTTTTCTGTATTTGGCCGTTGCAGGTGAATTATAGGCTACATATGTATCTTGTTGCTACATGCTTGCTTTACTCTGATTTGTTTTTTAAATCAACTTTGTCTTTGCTTTGTGCACTTTGTTATATTCTTGGCTTGGAGGTAAGTTCTGTAATGCAATGATGTGCATCGGATCCGAATCTGGCTTATAACATTACTGGTGATATAAAATTTTGGTTTTGATTTGCCATGAGGTTGTTTTTTCTCTATAGTAACAGGGAAAGAGGGGGGGGGGGGGGTGACTTATGATCTCCTATTTACTTCTTGAGAAAGTGGCAACATTGTATAGATAGCCTACATGTAGACCAATTTTCTTTTTCAGTGTTTAGTCTTTCGCTTTTAGTATCTATTGGAGTAGACAACACTATATTCACTATATAAATTATTTTTACATTTTTATTAACTGTAGGGCATGTGAGCTGTATGGTACAGCACTTTGGGAAGCTAAAGCAAAAAAAAAGCAAGGCTGTCACACACCATATTACTAAACATACCCGACTCCTCCTATTCTCATTGGAGCAATGGACCTCAGTGTTTTTGTGCTGGGGTCATAGTTTGCCGCCAAGCGTTAGGAAAACTGCCTTGAGCGGGAATTTTGGTCACAATGTCCCAAAGTTAAATGTCATACATTTTTAGTGAGCTCTCAACTCAATACAAGGAAGTAGAGAAGTGGCCAGGAACTCAAGGGAAGGATTGTGTTAAGTGGTTGAGGTGGAATGAAGCAAACTTCACTACATCATTGTAGATCATTTACTTAGAGCTTAGTTTGTTTGCTGTGCTATTAAGATAATCTCCATATATTGTATGTTGTTTTGATGCTCAAGCATGAAGTCAAGAATCAAGAGAGTTCTGAGTTTATGTACAATCACTGCTATTACTGATCAAGATCACATTTTCATTGTTGTCAGTTGTTGTCTCAATTGAAGTTGAAGTGCTGAAATTTTAGCATGGATAATGAGGCATGGTTTCTATGTCTTATTCCACTTGTTACTGTTAATACTATGTGTACCATGTATCAATCAGTCTTTCCTCCACTTTCAATTATCAGGGTCAGAAGGGTGATGCCCATGTTAGCATTATAAAAACTCCCCAGCCTCAAAATGCAGCTTCTTTGCTTGTTTCCCACTACATATTTTTCTAAAATTTTGAATATTCCAATCAGCTGAGAATCTCATTTCTGAAAATGGACTTTCATATGTTGAAAAGGGTGATAAATAATAATGCAAAAATACATTAAAAACCCATAAAAAAACCTGGTGGTTACATATTTATGATTTGTCTACGATATGAACATTTTTATAATGGTTTCCATCTTCTAAAAGACTGTTTGTATTGTTGCTTTGCCTTTTTCAGTTATGTATACAGTCGAGCACAGATATCTCGAATTCATGAAAACATGTAAATGTGTACAATACATTCGTAATTCAAGGTAATTGTATAGATACAATTGAGCACGGATGTCTTGAAGTCATGTTTTACGTACATACTGCAATGACAGGAAGTAATGTGAAAAGTTACAGTATGAATAAAGGATAGAGGGATGGATAGTGCTTGCACCTTGTTTGATGACAGTGCAAAAGAAAGAAGAAAGTGATGCAAATGAGCTTCTGACACAAAATTGATGTACCGAAACTTTTTATCATACAATGGGTAGTTCTGTTGTGCAGGCAGAGTGGGTACATGACGTCATAGGAAAATAGTTCTAGAATGCTGCACTGCCAATACAGAGTATGGCAGATAAGAGTTCAATTGAGGAATGGCATATTGGTGGAGCTATCTGAGAAGTTGAAATTCATGTACATTGTATTTGAGATAACTGTGCTTTGCAGTATTTTATCGTTTGATTCTTCATGTCTGAAATTTTTATTTATCAAGCTGTAAATGCTTGTTAAAAAGATAAGATAATAACAAACGTGTCTGTATTTGTTTCAGTGTGTTGATGTAATTTTGGTTGGGTCTTTTGATAAAGATACACAAATGTATGTAAAATCTACATATCTAAAGTAAAATAAAAGTTCTATCAAAAGCTGAAATAGTTGTCTGTCTTGTTATTTTTAATTGTTTGTTTGTTTGTTGTTTGGTTGGGGTTTTACAGCTCCATCTACCCTATAAGGTCATTTCAGTGCCGAGAACCATTACGAAGTATTTGGGTAAGAATTAATTTGAATTTTGCCCAGGCGGTGGCCTAATAGGCCTACTCTTTTAGATTTTCAACCACCAAGGGATCGTTAATCTGCTTAATGTGGGCAACATGCACACAGGGACTCCCGAGATTTTTCGTCCTTATCTGAGAGGACTAGGTGTTTGATCTTACCTACCCTAAGATCAGATGTGTTGTTAAAAGGGAAGCAGTAGACAAGGAAAAAAAAGAAGAGAAGCAAGGCAGATGACAAGGGAACAAGAGAAGCAAGGAGTAGGAGGAGACTAGGAAGAGAGTGAGGGAAGATCAAATCAAGAAAGTTAGTTGAAAGAGTAGATAAGGCATCCAAGTAGAAGAAGGAATTGATTGGGGATAACGTCATGTCAGCACTGCCTAGGCTCGAACCCAGGACCATTAGCATGAGAGGCAAACACCATAACCTCTAGACCACGGGAGTCCCCCCTCAATTTTGTATAATGTGAAAGTAGTGAAGGTGACAAGTATGACTGAAAGACTTGATTTTGATCCAATTAATTTTGTTCTCTCTTCTCTATTATGTGCATGGCGATATTTTTGCGTGATTAAGATTTATGGCACTATCAACAATATAAGGTCATTTCAGGGCCAAGATGTAGATCAGATAAGGACAAAATATGAACAAAGAAAAATAAGAAGAATCCATTGAGTCAGCAGATCACATTAGAGTGCCTACCAACCATCCGCTAAATGTATACCGGGTAGTGTTGAAATATCTTAATATCCTCATGGTGCTTTCAAATATGGCCAAACTCATTTTTCGCACCGCTGAGATAATCGGGAAAAACGATGCGACCCCAACTCTATGCTGCAAGACAAAACATTATGGAAATACATGTATGAAATTTTAGCAAAATGCCTCAGCACCTTTAAACATGGGATACCAGGTTGTGCTCTATGATATGGGGAATTATGCAATGGGCTTATTCCATAATGGTGTAAGTCGGACTTAGGCCATTTTGGAATTAGCCCATTACGCAATTCCCCATATCATAGAAAACCATTTGGTATGTGCAAGTCAGACTTAGGCCATTTTGGAAGCACCATGGTGATATGTGGATGAGAAATGTGCCATACAATTGGTCTGATGTCGTCACAAATATAACATTGATTGATTCACACTTTCTAGATCTTTCTGAAGAAATTTTAAAAGATTTGGCTAAACTGAATGCTGCAAGCAAATTTTGCCACACAACTGGCAACTTGTGATGTGATTGGCCCCTTGATGTTTAGAAAGCTATCTCATCTCTTTTGCTGATAATTCCGATAGCCTCCTCTCTGTTTTGATATTAAAATCGATCCACTCTTCACCATGGAAAATCTTTATGGGAAAGCATGGCAGGTGGTTGGCGGGACCTCTGGTGTGCTTTGCCCCTTCTCTTTCTTTTTAAGTGTTACTATGTATATATTTGCCTTTATCAATTTCCAGGAACTGTATTGAACTTACGGTGTCGATAGTGCCATTCAAACCTAAAAAAACAATCTTAAAAACCCAAACTCTCTTCGAATTGTGCAACGAATCTGCTGAGATTCACTTTACAACATGTCATCATCGTCATTCCATCATCATTTTCCTATGTCACAGAATATTGTTTTGAGGAAACAAAACAATTTCATTTCAAGAACTTAAAGAGCTTTTCTTTCCCATAAACTTGTGGTGTAGTAGAAAGCAAGTAAACCTGTCATGAGGCGTTCTTAAGAAAAAGCACAGTAGAGCATGGCTATAGCAGGACTTTCAGTTCCAAAAGAAAAATACTGCTGTAAGCGAGTTCCAGCAATAGGAGTGCAAAGGGGAATTGCCGAAACAATTCTAAAAATCCACATGATTACCTCCTGTGCAGAGGAAGATTGGTTTGGTTTGGTTACCAGTTTTACATCCCCTGCAACACTATAAGGTAATTGAAGAGACGGGCTACTTCGACCCTGCCTGTCAGGGCCAACCCTGGCTGAGAGGGGAAAATCCCAGCGGAAAAAACTCCAGATCGACCGCGACCGGGGATCGAACTAGGGTCCTCCGCATGTTAGACAAAGAGCCTAACCATTACACCACAGCGCCGGTGCAGGGGAAGATGTTTCAGTCACTAACGACAACATGAACAAAATACGGGAGTCCGAAATTCAAAGTCTAGAATGAGAGGCAGAAAGTTGGGATTTCCTGCAGAGCAGAGATTTCGCTATGTCGTCAATGGTAGCTATATTTAGTGCTCTTGATGCTGCATCCCTGCCCACAGTGGTTAGATTATATTTGATTTTTGCCTCCCCGATCCCGCTGTATCCGAGTTCAGGCCTTTCCTTGCTCCGCTAAAGCCAAACACAGGTAATTGAGTTTACATAGGGGAAAAAAAGGTGGATTCCGGTAAAATCCAGCTGTATAGGGTGCTGCTATAAGCATGTTCTACTGTACATGGATCACTGGTAGGATACGACCTGGGATCTTAATGAAGCAATAACTAAGTTGAAATTGTCCAAAACTGACTTGAACAAATATGGAATGACCACGGTGATGTGCATGTTGTTATGAGCAGGGCATTACAAGGCATCGTGTGTACCAGCCGGTGGAGCATTGAATTTTGTAGTGGTGCTTCAAATATTAACAAGGACAAGGCTTGGTCTGGTTTGGCTACCAGTTTTATGTCCCTTGCAACACTGTGAGGTCATTTACGAGACAAGCTACTTCAAACCTGCCCGTCAGGGCCAACCTGGGCTGAGACAAATCCAAGCAGAAAAACAACGATCACCCGCACAAGGGATCAAAGTCGGGTCTTTTGAGTAACAGACGAGGAGCCTAACCATTACGGGACAAGACTTATGCCAGGATACGATAGCAAGCCATTACTATCATATTTCTACTAAATACAGTTGTTAATCTCCTTGGTTCTACAGTGAAACTTGTATACAAAGAAATCGTCGGGATGGACCCAGTGTCCTCTTTGCATCTGAGATCTTGTTATCAAAAAGGGATTTTCATGTTCCTTCGTTGCAATCGAGGTCTTGTCATATCTGAGTTTCACTGCACTAATCTCTGGATTTCCTTTTTTGCTGAAAAAGAACATTTTAAATATCAAAGCAACCAAAGACATTGAAAGACAACGTGCAAAATTTAAAAAGATTTAAAGGTTTTATTTGAGATTTTAATTGTGGCTGAAACAAGGTCTGCATTGAAATAGCAATATCTTTCAAAAAGCAAAAACTATCAAACATGTTTTTTTTAAAAGTTTGATTGGTTTGGTGACCAGTTTTACATCCCTTGCAACACTGTAAGGTCATTGAAGAGACAGGCTACTTCGACCCTGTCTGTCAGGGCCAACCCGGACTGAGAGGGAAAAAATCCCAGATTGTCCGCGTTCCAGATCGAACTCTGGTCATCCGCATGATAGATAGGCCAAGAGCCAAACCATTACACCACTGCGCTGTTTTTAAGTTTGAAACAAGGACTACTATACTGCCAGGACGCGCACGGCCCGATTCCTGACTTCGCTAGCGAAGGCGGATGCTCAGCGCATTA
>JAUKPP010109882.1:4580-25680 GCA_032273245.1 Phyllaplysia taylori
CCCCATCTTGTATCGTATGCTAAATACCTTTTATTGTAATTCAATTTAGAGTTCCTGTACATAACATATACGGCAATGCACAGATTTTTCTTTCATCTTTTATAGTCAATGAAGTTTTCAATCAACAAGGTAAAAAATGCATTGAGATGTGATAGTATTTCCATACTTCTTCTAAATCTTCAGGAGCTTGCTCTTGTAGTGGCTTCTTTTTCTTTTCTTCTGTTTCATCAAGTGTTTCATGGTACACCCATGGCTCGTTTTATTTTCAACTTTTGAAAATAGGATGCACTTCTCCTTGTCTCCTCTGGGGTCTTGTGTCCCTCTCAGCCTGGGTTGGATCTGACAAGCAGAGTTGAAATAGTCCAGCTCTAAAAATGACCTTAGGGGGGGCATAAAACCAAAACCATGAAACGAGAGTTGTGCCAACATAAATAGTTATCGATTGACTGCTACCTTGCCTATGTGTGGCCTACTCTAGAGGAATTATGGTATGCTGATGCTCTTTTACATTTTGTAGAGACCTAGTGAAGGTAAATAATTAGTTCTCTTAATCTATCTTTCTGCAGAAAAAAATACAACCAAAGGCAGTCAAGCCAAAGCCAAAGGCATCATTTGCAGCATTCCGTGCCGAGTTGATGAAGAAGAAGGTCCAAGAGGCTGCAGCTGCTCGTGCAGAAACAGTCGCTGAAGAGTCTGAGCCTACAAAGTCTGTTGATGTAGTTGTTCCTACTGTGTCAAGTCAGGGGCCATCACCACCCAGTAAGTCATAGATGAATGGTTTAAGAATTATTACTGAGATAGTACTAATCTTCACCTAAGATCCCAATGCTTGGGAGCAAGGTAAGAAAATGCTTGATCTTAAGCTAATGGAACCCTATCCTATCTGGATCATCAAGGGGAGGATTCCATGGTGATTCAGTGACAAGGTTGAGCAAATTGGAGGTCAACCAAGGAGTGATCAGTGTTGATTGTCAATCACAATGGCCTCTTCTCACATTGATGAGGCATACCATTTTCTCTTATCCAATCATGAAGTTTAAGGCCAAGGTTGATCTCATCGCTTCCCACCTCTGTTGTCAAAATTTTTAAACTTTCCATCTCTGCCGACTTTCCTGCTTTTGTCGCAGTCCATCATTGTGTAGTGACCACAGCACTTAGAATTCAGAGAGTTGAGCAAGCAACAGGCAGGACCACTGCACACATGGCCCAGCACCAGTCGGTTCTGCAAATTAGGAGGGGAAGGGGGTAGGGAGCAGAGTGGAAAGTCCAGTGGGATGGTCAAGGGAAAGGACTAATTCACAATTTATGATACCTTTGTGAGGTTCCATTGGTGGGAAATCTCTGCTTTTTTTATCAGGAAAAATTCTTTTGAAACAATATTTTGGCATTGATGATAATCTGCGGGGGGTGGGAAAAATGGCAACATGCCCAGAGAGGGCATGCCAGGGTCTTAAAGTTTTTTGTCTACTGCAAGTGTTCAGTTTTACAAGATTTTATAAAAGTATGCTAGAGTCAGAGTAAACAATAATTGCTATTTGTGGTCAATAAATCATTTTACATCTCATCACATTATGTAGTTAGACAGGTAGTTGTCTTTGATAGTGATAGTATAGAGGGAAAATTAAAGGTGGGAAATAGTTATTTATGCAGGCTGTGGCTTGGGCAGGTTCAGCTGTACTTGCTTTTCATTTTCAGATACTGAAGATTAAAGCTGAAATGTCTGAGCATGTTGTAAATATTTGCTTTCGTTTTCAGATACTGCAGAGAGTCCTTTGAAGCCAACATCCCCCACAAAATCAACAGAAAACCAAGACTTGGATAGAAGTGAGAAATCTTCCCAGAAGGAATCTACTTCATCCCCCATCAACCCAACGAACAAGGAGAATGAGGCCTATACTCCATCCGCACAGCTGATGGCCGTCTCTACTAAACGGTTGCGCTACACTCCTGCTATCAACAGTCCGCTTCTCAATGATATCACAGATTTGGGAGACATGTCGTAATTGATTTAATTTGTGTCTTTTTGTATCAGACTAAGCACTTTCAATTACATGGCATTTCTGGTGAAATATTCTAGTGAGAGTGAATCAACTACTGGACAATAAATAGTACATAAAATAGTATAATGTAGAAATACATCCTAAGCATTGTCAAAGCTTGACAAGCATTTGATAATTTACTTAAAAATGTATAGTGATTTATTGACTAAATATCTGTGCAGATTACTTTGCATTATCAACTTCATTTACTGCTCAGTATATTTCTTTACTGAGGAATTTATTTTTCTTGTCATAAATGTGTTTGTTATCCTGCATGTTTTCCCCATAATGTCACAAAACTCCTCAATTTGAATTTCGTAGATTTTTATCTAGGATAAGTGCAAAACAGTAATATGGAGAAAGTAATCGCATGGTTTTGTTGAGTACAAAGAATGTTGTGGCCTGATGTTCCATTTGGACACGATTTTCCTTGAATTGCTAGGACTGAAGACTGAGATTTTTATCTTTTGTCATATCATATATCATAAAATTTTTATCTTCTAGTTCTAGCCATTTTAGAATCATATTGTTAACAAGGATGAAAAAAGTGGGGAAATAGGGATTTGGGCATACTGATTTTTTTCAACTTACCAATTTACTCACATCTTTATGATAGAAATTTTCATCTCACAACTTTGTGTTCATACAGGTACACTATTTTTGCAGGCCTGGAATTGTAGTTCCAGACTTAGAGCAGGGGGAAGGAGGGTGCACTGTCAATTTTCTCTAAAGGTTCGGTTTGCACAATTGCAATTTAATCATTTTATATTATTTAGGCCTGTCTTGTGCCTATTATTGCCAGTGTTGACTGCTCCATTTGCACCCATAAAAGAGAGTTGGGGTATATGTCTTTGGAAGGATAAATTTGAGTGGTTCACTTTTATTTCTGTCTGGGGGGGTTTGAGATAAAAGTATACATAAACACTCATGATCATACATTGATCTCATTTGTCTGTTGAGACTGTTCCTCATTTGAAAATAGCTTGATTTGAGTACGTGTATCCCCATCTTTCTGCTGGGATGCAATGTCTCAGTTCTGACAGGCATTGTTTAAGCCACCAGTCGTTCATATTAAAGGTTACAAGGACTGTTAAACCAAAAGCCATTTAGACCAAGCCGTTCTCTCTATGGTACCGCTTAATTCAAACACTGCTTAGAGCGTCATTGCAATGCCAGTTAGCTGTCATTTGGGCAGCTTCAACTCTCAGTTCATTGTAATCTCTTTGTGAAAGTCATTAAAGAACAAAAAGAAACAGCCAGACCATGTGTTCAGTGAACCACATTATGGCTATTTGATGACCTAATGAAAATAGACAGTTATCTTCCATTCTTTGTCTGAGTCTATAAAATTCCTGCTCTGTGATAGTGGAGCAAATCTTTATTTTATTACATGTACCAGAATCCACAGAAAAGAAGTCTCTAGTTTTGAGACAAGTCATCTGAAATATGCAATTGCCCTTCTCTTATTCTAATGTCACCATTGTTGTATAAACATAATTTGTAGATATGAATTTTCTTTCTTTATATGAAATGGGTAATAAAGAAAAAGATCTTTTTCATTTCAGACAACAAAGCTGGTAGATATAGTAGCTTTCATTGGAGTGGTTTGTGCTAATAAAACCCAGGAAGTGAATCAAAATCTGACCTGAAAATGGCCTTGTTCTGCAACTCCCTTATTTTACTTTTCTACCAATATCACCTGAAACGGTGTCCCAGTCAAAACTTAAATGGTCAGTGAATGATGTGCATAGGGCTCTATTTCTGTCTCCAACTGTGTTAGAGTTTTTTCTCTGTTTAGAATTTATCAGTATAGAAAAAATGCCATGATGCCATGCACAATGTAATACTAAAGATCATTGTATGTGAAGTCAGGAGTGTGCACATTTTTGTTTGTTGCTATACCTTTTGCAACCTTCCTCTATCCTTATTTTTACTCTGCAAAGGCTTAGACAGTTACATTTTTTGTCAGATAAGACTAGTTAGTTCATATCATTACCCTTGGCTACTGGAGGGCAGTCTGGTGTGGTCTGCTCCTTCTACTTCTGTGTAAGTGTTACTGTTGTCTTATTCTACTGAATTTACCTTGTAATGTCACTAATGCTGTAAGACCTCACCCAAACGAACTACTACTACATCAGTGCTGGAGATCTTGCATCATAATCTCAAGAGTCCCTTGCACTTTGGTCACTGACTGACTGTGTATATTGCATTGTATTTGTTTTCTCTTTAGCTATTTTAACACTGATGCCCTCAGTGTAAGACGTATTTTAGAATCACATTTAAGTTTGACTGCTCCACACTGTTGAGTTTGGGTGTTTTTTATTTGCCACAAGAAGCTACAGTAGAGCGCGGATAATTGAACATGGCTGGCCAATCCAATCCCTGACTGAAGTATCAGATTATTAGATCCGCTAATTTTGCGACCCCCATACCATATTTTCATTCTATTCAGTTATGCCATCTCTGGTTCTATTCTTTCGGGAACTGGTCATAATTGTTTTTGACATTCTATAGATGGTTGGATTATCGACGCTGTACTGTACAAATAAATAAACTTGTATCGGGTGTTACTTAACACATATCTTGTATGTACACATACCCACACATATTCTTCTCCACAATCTGACGCGACCTGCTCTTTTTCTATTGATATTTCTTCTTCTTAAGAGTTACTTTTACTTTTGTCCTTATCTTCTCCTGATTTATAGTTTTCATAATGCTGTAAACCCCCCTATTTGACATGTGAAGAAAGTAGACCCATCGTTTTTATTGAACTGATTCGGTATACGTATTTACTGTATGTGCCTTAGGTTGAAGTCTTGTGTGACTTCTTGTCCCTTCTGTTCATGTCTTGAATCAATGTTTTCAAGATACAATCTGTTTCAACATTGATTCCCTTGCTTGCACCTGTCTTTCTCTGTTCTCTCATTCCTCTCAACTCTAGATTATTCAAATGCAGCATTTTGTAAAGTCTCATCATACTGTCATTTAAAAAAGCGTTAGTCTTCTTGCAAATAAAATGCCTCCAGTTTGTACAAAATTGTTTTTCGTTGTTTTTTTAAATGAGATTTAAGATTTTATGTGAGTGTGAGATCTTACCTCGATACAGTGGTCTGAGCCTAGTAGTATATGTACCAAGGATCATAGTGTTATTTCTGGAAAGAATTCCAATTATTGTACAATGGCGAATTCACCAGCATCTGCGGTGTAATGGTTGGGCTCTTCACCTATCACACAGCAGACTTGTAGTTTTATACATTACAATTGCCTGTATCTATTTCCTGGCATTGACATGACCTTATAGTGTTGACAGTGCTGTAAAACCGTAACAAAACAAAGATGACGGGAGTGTTATGAGGGTTGTCTGAAAAGTAACTAAAAAGTTTTAAGTCCAAAATTGCAAATGGAATCTTTGCCCCATCCACATCACAATCAGGACTTAGCCCCATCTGATTTCCATCTATTTGCTGAGCCCCTGAAGCAGTATTTTAGGATCAAAGTGATTCGAAGAAGATGCCACATTCATCCCTTTGGTGAAAACGTTGCATCACAATTTTTGTCATTTTTCTGCAGTAGGGTATAGACGCTCCTTGAAAATGATGGTAAAAATTTGTTCATTTCCATGGACTCGATGTTACAATGATAGATGATTCCCTCAAAGTTTTTCTTTGTTTAAATACAAAGAAAAATCTCAAAGGGAACAGTTTGGCTGAAATTGAAGACTTAGGAGACATGAGGGGTTAATTCCAGCAACAAAGCAGGGTCTTCTGCCTTCAAGGACATTTCAATGTCGTCCACAAGTGGGAAAAGTCGGATCTTGTAACTGGTGACTACAATATAGAATACAGTATAATCTGCTTATATCGACAGTGAATTTGGTGTCGATATATAAAAATATTGATAAATAAAACTCTAAAGCCTAAGAGGAAAAAGCAGGGGACGTGGTCCGGACACGCACATGTGTAGGGTATGATTACACTGACTGTACATGACCTACTAAAGCCTGGTGTGTCGATATAGTACTTAGCGGGTATATGGACTAATGAAGAACTAATGTTTTGACAGTTAGCGTGACATTTTACTCCAGTTACATGTATGTTCGTGGGCTTCGCCAGATACCCATAGAAAGCATGTCGATAAAGCAGAGTGGGCCCAAAAAAAATCAATACATTGTATAAGAGAAATCATTTAGTAAAGATATTGAAGGAAAAATTTCGTAATTGGAAAATATGTTATGTCCAAATGTTGATATAAAACTGGATTATACTGTACGTTGTAATGAAAGTTTCAACTCTGCCGTAATTCCTTCATGGCTTGGTGGAAAAACTTATCATCCCTCGTACATACCAGGTACGCGATGATGGAACTCAGATTAACTAGCACGGATGTAACTGGAGAAAATGAAAATCCTGCCCCATCCTTTGTCATTTCTCAGATATAAAGGAGACACTGGGCCGGTCCTGACAATCTTGTTATATTCAAGTTTCACTGTGCTAATATTTAGGTGAGCCTGAAATGACTAGTAAACCCCAGCCAATTCAAATTGCTCTATTAAATGTACAGTGAAACCCCGTAATATCGCCTCCTTCTTTAGCGCCATTCCTGCATACTGCCTGCTCTTTGCGCTTTGGTTACTGTATAAAAACAGTGAAATAACTCTTTGTACTACCATCCACTATTACTTCACGGGGTACATATTAAGTAAACAGTAAATAATGCGTGTCATACCGCTAGCTCAAAACCATAGAAGTTGTACAAAACCCACTTTCATTCTCACTTATGCTTATCTCTAGCTGCATCCCTGACGCCGTGCGGAGAAGCACATTACACTACACACCGTAAGGGGGATGTCTGCATTATTTAGTTCATCATGTTGTCCAATGTTATGTGTATAGCCTCCCTTAATCTGCTCTCATTGTACCACCATTCTCTCTGCGCCAGCTTTCTAATAATAGCCCCACGTTTGGATTTTTAACGAAGTTTTACTGTAATTGAATCACATGGACAGGTCATGTTATTGAGAACAGCCCTGATGCAGGTGTTTTTTCTGGCTGCATCAAGTCATAGATGAAAAACAAAATCAGAAAGTCATAACTTTCTCTGGTGTTGCATGAAGAGGGAGCGCTATGACTGGTCAGTCTGGTGTGTTAGTACAGAAAAACTTGATTTAATGAGATTGCCGGGACTCGCCTAGTATCCTCAGATCTAAATCTGAGGTGTTTTAACAAAGACATTCACAGTTTTCTTGGATAAACATGACAACAAGGGCATAAATCTTCACAAATTTTTTATTTGACCTTGTAGTAGAACCCTTATTGAAGTCCCTCATGTACCAAAGTAAACAAAGCATTATGACAAAAACATTCACAGGGCATCTGATATTTAAAACACCTGTTCATATCCATATAAAAAAAAAGAAATGACAGTGAATTGCAAAAAAAGGCCATCATAATATAATACATACATGTACTCCAGAGCTGTGATATGTCCAACAGCTGTTTGCGTCCATGGCCAGTTTCGCCAATATTCACAATAATAATAGTGGTCAGAAAATAAAAGGAAAAGGTCAATACAGGTTATCGTAGACTGAAAATTTGGTTTTCAAACACTCGCATTCCAGTGAGTTCAAAACAAGAATTTGTAATTCTATACAAGTATTTGTTAGTAACAACCAAGCAAACTTCGTTCTCAATGCACATCTTTTCTTACCCACTCCTTCTGTTTAGGACAGCACATCACTACTTGCCATCTCATCTATATCATTTGTATCACAAGACATTTTTATAGAAACTGAAGTCATTTAAAACAAAGGCAGATCCTTCAACATTTGGGCACTAATAAAAGGGATTCTCCTGTAATCAGTGGAGGTACAAATCACAAGGACCTCGAGATCATTTTGCATGTGTAATACTGGGGAATGTCAAGATAAATTGTGAACCGTCAAATAAGGCAGGGAAGGAAGACCTAACCAAACAGGGAACGCCCCCTCACATAATTTGGACTTATCTCATAGCAATTCTTCCAAAATTTACTTCTGTCAATTTTTTGCAGTCGTGACCCTCAAAATTCTGTCTTGTAGCTCAGTTGCACACAGAACATAACCGAGCTGAATTTCAAAACAAAATTCATTGAAGAAGTTAAATGTTAGTGTCATGTTTTGATATACACTTGGTTTTTTTTTTTGCAACCGCTCCTTAATCATTGAAGAGGGGTGAGGGGAATACACACAGAGTGGTAAATTTCTCAATACATATATTTTTGTGGAGTGTTTTTGCCTTCTGTTTTTTCTTTTACCCTTTGTGTTTCTTGATTTCAGACATTGAACATATTAATTTGATCATGATATGTAGTGTGGAGGTAAGGCTATTTACTGATTCGTAGTTCTAATGTAACACGAAAATAGCTGAACAAGGATACAAGGAATCAAAATTAGCACAATTTTTATCGTTTTTACATGATTGAGGAATAAATAATTTATGACTGGACATCAGAAATGGTGCGTAGGTCCAAATATGCTTTGTGACAATGTACAAAATTGCTGCATGATTTTATTGTTTTCATCAAACCTGTTGCAAGTGAGAAAATGAGAACACTAAAAAAATGTGACAGCTGAACCTGTTAAATATGGAGACTCAGCTCAGGAAATAGCCCACAAGATAATATTAAATGCCACTTACATGGAAAAGGACAAGTTTTCCAGTGGAGACCAGCATTTTACTTTTGTTTTACTATTTTTATTCACCCATATAATATAAGTGCACCACACCATTCACCTTCCCCTCTAACTTCTAGTAAACCAATATAAATGGTGATAGATATTTGCAAGGCCACAATCACATGCATAACATGTGTAGTATAAACATATATTACATAGAAGCATTCATTCAGCATGGACTCAGACAACCTGTTTGTTCTGCATCCCAATCACACTGTCCAGTAGGAATGCTGATTAAAAAAAAATAGACTTGTTTGCAATACAGCATCTAAATTAAACATGTTTTCCCCTTCGTAAATATTTTATACATAGATCCATGCAGTGTAATTTGTGAATTTGTGGGCGGTTCAATATTACTCCTCCCAAGAAGACAATAACTGGGGGGAGGGGGAGGAGAGAGCCAAACAAATCTAAAATAAATAAACATATAACATATTTCCCCCTGACATACATGTCATATTCATATGATGGTCATCAAATTTTTTTTTTCACTACTCAGAATACAATGCTCTACATATACTTGGAGAAAATTTTGAAAGTGATAAAAGATAATATCATATCCTGTGTGTACATGTTTGGCTCAGGAATCTTGGAGCGAATCAAATTAAATACAAAAATGATAAGATTGAAATAAGAAAGCACAGGTCAGAACTGACAGTAGATCCTTCTTTTCCTTAGTTTACAGTTAGTTATTTATAGAGGCGCCAGCATCTTTGGCTGTTTTAGCCAACGTTTTACGACATTATCGACACTGTAAAGTCATTTCAGTACCAGGAAGTAGATTTGGACAGTAATCACACTTAGAAAGAAGTAAAGGGAGCATCCCAGATCCCTCACCAACCACCGCTAACTGTTGATGATCACGGATGGTACCCATGATGTTCATGGCATAGGTACAGCCAATTCAATGACCTTACTTGTGCAAAAAAATTGTATATTAAGAAACACGCACTGAGTGTGTGAGTTTTTATACCACATCCAGAAACCTTTAGAATTCTTCATCAGATCAAAAAAGCTAACATGAGTTTTTGAAACACATGTCTACAAAGTAGGAAAATTTGTTCTTTAAAATACAACAACCCACAAAACACAACAATGAAAAGAAGCATAAGCATAATATATATATTGCACATAGATCAGTGTGAATAAAGCAGCGCCTGCATAAAGTATGATGTAGTTATGTGAGCCTTGAGTCACTCTTCTGGAATTCAGATACCAAATACAAGGACAGCCATAGTTGTTACACACAATCAAGAAAATATCTCACCACTTTTCCAAAACAAAAAAACTATCACATATACAAATCTGCAATTTTTCACTTTTGCTTGCCGTCTATTTGGATTTGTAGTTTAAAATTGTAAAATTGTAAAACAAGAAAGGGTCTATGATTGATACCAGTGTATTATCAATATTATGTCAGGCATTAAAAAACATGGCACATCCTGTCCAATCAAGCCGTGAGCATAGTGGTCCAAGCATCTCCTCATTTCTACATGCAGTAAAGCCTGTGTACACCCAAGTCCAACAAAGAACAACTTTAGTCTTTTGTTGAAGTTTTATAGTTCTACAGGTTCTGTAAGTGTGATTTCATTTTACTGCAAGTGCCAGGGAGTAGGTTAAGGCCATAATAACAAGAACACATAGAAAGAAGTAAAAGGAGCAGACCACACTAGGCGGCCTTCCTGTTATCAAAACTTCACAAGCGGGGAAAGAAGTAAAACTCACTAACTTTTGTTCTCTTCTTGATCAGATCCAAATAATAAAACATTCAATAGAAAACTCTAGCTAGGATAGGATAAAATTAGCCTGCATTATCATTCATCAATCACATACATACTGTTACCATACATACATGTACATACATACTGTTACCATACATACAGATATGACCATGAATACACACATTTGCCTAAAAACCCCACATACACATGCATGTATTATGTGCATCCGAGTGCACAGTGATAGAACCAACACTTTGGTGGTCTCCTGATCTTTGAGTTACAGCATCATGAGACTCAAAAACTCAAGAACGTTTTGTTCATTTCAATGTTGAGGGAATTGTTCTTGGCATTTGTGGTTAATCAAATATCAAGTTTTGCCTCAGATGTCAGTTTTCAATTCTCATCAAAACATTGTTACTAAATATGTCCTTCATGCACAAAACCACAAAATGTGTTAAAAATGCTTTTTAAAGCATTGCTATTTCATTTTTTTTAACTCTTCTCTGTTTTTGCGAACTCTCAAACTCAGCATTCTCAATTTCTTCAACCTGACCACAAATGTCGAAAAAACGGCTATATCTCATGTGTAATTTATCAGGATTGCATAAAGGTACAAAGCAAAATGTTCAGAAATGTTTTTTCTTTTTCAGAAACCCTGTGAAGGAGTCCCTCTGCTACTTTTCCCCTTGCAGCCAGACAGTCGGTTTCATCTAGACAAATGCTAGTGCGCAAACCAATCCTGATTATCCTTTTGTTTTGGTTAGGAAATGTGAATTAGAGAGAAAAAAAAATTAAGGTTTAGCGAATCATTTGACGGTTAAAGTAGGTAATCTGGTCATAAAGCTGAATGGGTAGACATAGGAAAAAGAGCAAATCATTCAGGTGTCTCAGTGAAATCAGTTTGCACACACAGACTTTTCTCAACACGCAATATAATATCAGGGAAACAGCTTCGATGCTGAGGAAGCAAAATACTGTAGAACATCACAATGAATTAAATAATCATCAATCATTTGCCCATTTTATCACTGGGTACAACTCTCGAGAAGATCTATTCTTAGAATTGAATGGTGGAATACTTAATGCTTTGCATATGAGATATTGGCAGCTTTTGCTATATATTTGCATTCATTTCCAAATCTTTCTCTTTAAAAAGTAGCTGGAGCTGGAGCTCCCAAAATATGAATATTGTGATCTCTACATCCAATCCATTCACGAGAGAGAAAAAAAAAAAAAGAGCCAACAAGTCTAGCTAACTTTAAATCTTCTAAATCAACAGGACTATCAGGACCTATGTATGTACATGGAATACCATCCATGCCTAAGAGATCCACAAACTCATTATCAATTTTTCCCCATATATACAAAAGAGGTAAAAAAAAAAAGCACCCCCAAACCCCCATCATTTCATGTAAGAAAGTTCTTTATAATAAATAAAAACAAGATAATTTCACATGGAATAGGGGTTAAAACAATCTAAAACGAATGATGTAGCACTTGACACCTCGTGACATATGATGAGTATAGTGTTACTGAAAATATTGTTCCTGGCTGATTGAAGAAAAGACAACCAGTATATTTCCCCTTTCAGTGAATGAAACGGAGGGGGAGTGTGCATCCAAATTGATTTCTATATGTAAACATTGAAGATGTCTAAAAAAAAATATTTCCGAGGCAAACATGCCTGCTTTTTCTCTACAATGTACAAGTACATTTGTTTTACAGAAACTTTCGGCTGTTAAGGTTTGAAGTTCACAACTTTAGATCAGAAAATTATAGAAATAATTTTAAACCCCAAACAGTTCATTGCTTATCTTTTAAGTTGCAGAAAATGTGTGTAAAAATCCTTAGTATCCGACAAGTTAAATATGGCAATCAGTTTCCCACCAGAATAAGGGATAGACATTTGTACATGATATAAACTGACGGGATTTCACTTGTCCCTTGTGTTTTATCTGTATGTACACAATGTACAAATAGTTGGCAGGTTCTGCGAACAAGGCAAAGTGTGTGGCTTACCATTAGGCCTACATCTAAGATGTTGATAATGTAAAAATTCAACCGGTAAATTTAGTTATTAAATCATCTCAAGATAGTTTTGGGTAGTGTTGTGAAGAAAGAACATTATCAATTCAACAGAAAGCAAATATTTAGGAAGCATTATTTTGTCATCTCCAACAAGTCAAAAGTCATTTTGTATAAAGCCAACATTTGCAATGCCCGTTCTTTGATATAATGCATTATAGCTTCTGAGAACAATGTGCATGTACTTGACTCCTTAAAAAGAATGGAGGTGGGGGAGAGGGGATATACTTCCTGGAGGAATAATTTCTTTGTCATTTTTTTTCCGACTGTAATCACAACTACCACATTACTTGGAAGACCATAACTGGTGAACAGGATGTTATTATGATTAAGATTCATCTTCATTCACCATATCATCTGTTATAGCTGTTTGTGTCATAAAGGGGAAGGTACTTTTATCAACAAGTCTTTCTTTCAATCACTTTCTGTTTAACAAAGTCAAAGGCATATCATTTATAAACATACCAGGGTCATAGGGCACAAAAATCCCCTAGATGGAACAACAAGAACAGTATTTCAACAAATGAGAGCCAATGCAAGTGTTTCCATGACAATTGACAATAATATTGTGGTAGATATTAAATCACCAATGCTTTCTCTCACATTCTCACCAATAAACATAGTACAATAAAAACTGCTTCACATCTATACAAAAACATACCATATTGCACAGTGATTGATATCTTGTTCTACCACTTCCAATACATGCAAATAATCCTTTCAGGAACAAAAGAAAGATTTAAACAACATTCTCTGTTCTTTGAAAGTAAGGATTACTCACAATATCATCTCACTATTTCAATGGATTGTTTCCAGCAGAAAAAGTTTACATTTGTAATTCTTTAACTTCCTTCAAAGCGTATGAGTAAGAATTTACGTGGACATTCATTTCTCTTGATCTATGTAGCTACATGGTTTGAACCATATAATAAGATGGACAATTTTTCTATACGAAACTCACCCCAATATGACGCCCTAGAAGACAAAACCATTCTTCTGCACAATAAAACACCTACAGGCATACAAAAATACATCATACAAGGTGTAAACTGACATACAATCATTAAGTGTTACAGTGATCTTTCAATGTCATCAGTGATGTGAACTATCTTTGGCTTTCTCATCCATCACCCGTTTTGCTTCAGTTCCAAACTTTTCGAGGTAGTCATAGTGCAGCTTCTTGTTGACCGTAGCCAGGAGCCCTTGCTCGTTTTTCACACTCTCGACAGGTGAATAGTCAATGTAATCTCCATCTAAAGTGGTCATTTTCCCTCCGACTGCATTCAGAATAGCATTGCCAGCACAAATGTCCCATTTCTTAATCAATGTTATGTGAGTGTATGCATTCACTGAGCCTTTAATAACTTCCAGTGTCTTGTACCCTGAAATACAGAAAATGTTGTCACACATCAAGCATGTAAAGTGTGAAAATAAGATTTTAAATGAAAGCTCGCAGGAAATGTTCTATAGTAGTGAGAAAGAATAAGTTCCGCCAAATGTATTGGGGTAACCCATAGCAAAATGAACATGTGAGGTGGAATAGCTTTGGTTTTTAGTTTTACATCCCTTGCAGCACGGGGACCGATCCCAATTGAAAGACACAAATGCTCGTCACCATGTAGAATGATACTCGGGTCTACTGTGTGATAAACGAAGATCCTAATTATTAAACCACAGATGCTGGTGAGGTGATTTACATCTATCGATACCATTTTGCATTCTTTGAGAACACTTCGTCTCGGTTGCTTCTCTTAGGACTTCGAATGGCATAAACTGGCTTCTAGTTTCTAGCACACTTTTTTGTCCCCTTTAAGTGTGAGTAGATTAGGCAGAGACCTTTGTGTGTATGTGTTGCATTACCGAGGAATACCTGCAATACAAACTCCAACATACTCTCGGCCACAATGTTAATTTTTCATAGTCCCAAGTTTTTTCCAACTTGACTGCAAATTCTTCATATGGCACTCAAGATAGCACTTGTTAAGCCGGCAGAGTATGGGTATCAAAAGTAGGAGAACATTGCCAGATATGACTCTGTTGATACTAAATGGTCATCACGTTTCATCTTTACTGACTCCTTATTTCCTGATACATCGTTCCTCGTCTGCACATTAAAAAATCAAAGTCTGAAGGGAGTAACTTCTACTGGGGTGGTTTTACTATATTGGTTTATCGATTGATTAAACGCTGTAAGTGAGGTGAAATCTGTGCACAGCTACATTAAGAACGATCTGACGTTACAGTTGCCCAAAGCTGACATTTATTGATGAGCAAAATCAATACTATAGCTGCAGACAAGATTTTACAGATTGGTTGACACCAAACGCATGCTTCCCAAAGCAGGAAAAGAGCCAAAATGAAAATTGAGGAGAATTAAACTCGAGATCCCTTGCTTCCTCAAGCAATTAAAGCGACTTACAATGCTACCTTGCATAAATATAATCTGATTGTCTTGGTTGAACAATAAAAAAGAAAGAAAAATCTTTCGACTTCCATGGAGTTCTCCAAAATATATAACAATGACAGCACTATCCTGTACATGATGAAAGACATTCTCAACATTCATTGCATATTATTGATTGATGAATTCCTTTCAAATAACTTTACTGCTTCACAGCAACCTCATGTCATAGACTGCTATCCGTCCCTCCTCATCCCGGACCCCCTACCCACTGTAACCTCACAGAGTAACCTATTCGTTTTGTCCTCCTCTACAAAGCAAAACCCACAGACAAACATCCTTCCTATCCAACTTTAAAAAACAACAACTCGCAAGCAATGGTCAAACCCTCCTCACCCCTTTACTCCTCTTCATCTATCACAGTTACGTCACTCTCATAGAGAACGACCAATCCCATTCCCCTCGCCTCTTCACAAATCGTCCTCAGGATAGACTAGTCATTAACTTACTAACCTGCTCCACCAGCTGAGATGATTTCCACATTACTGCCCAAGGATTCCTGGGCCACTTTGGTAACATCTCCTGCATGACTCCGAGAGACAATGATGCTGTGCTTCTCACTCCCCTCTTTTGTCCCTTGAACAAGGGATTTTGAGTGACCATAGCCATTCCAGGCCCATACTGGAGAGAGTAGAAAAAAACGGTTGAAGTGGTTAATTCGACGAAAGTGTTCCCTCCATTAAGCTGATATTCTCTGACATTCCGTCACAGTACAGTCAGACCAGCCAGAGCAACCACTTGTACACATCTTCCTTCTAGCCTTTGGTTGCATTTTTTCATTACATTGTCACTCTTCAAGACCACCACCTGTCTAAAGCAAACACTTTTTTTCTCAACAATGATTGGTAGGTCTAGGATTGACTGTATTTACTGTCCTGTTTTGCCTTTAATTTTGCCGAATGTTTTCACATTCTGGCAAACACTGATTTTAAATTAAGGGACTACAGTGTATGTATAAAAAAAAAAAAATGGATGGATCTTTGATGCCATCAAACTAATAAAGAAAAAGTTAACAAGAAAAAGAAGCAAACATGTGGCATGATGTCAGTGAAGATTAAAATACCAAAAAAGACTAACAGGCTGAGAATGAATGAAAATGCATAATGCACACAATAAAGACACTTTTCTTGGTAAAACACTCATTTCAGCTATGGTATCAAATTATAAACTAACAAATTGAATTTATGTAGCGCATATCCCCGCTCGAAAGCAGGCTCAATGCACTTTACAACCTATGTATTATTATTAGTAAAAGTAAGTCTAGTTTTCAATAAAAATGATGCCAGGCTGCACTGCCACCTCTCAATTCTCCATAGAAACCATTAGACCATAGTGGTAATTTATCTCGCTGTACCCTTGAGTGACCTTAAAGGTGTGATTGTAACATCAAATTTTGAATGGAGAAAAAGTAGTTTTCTTTTATTTTTATTTATAAAGATCTATTGTAATACAGTTTCAGTGATTTGATGCATGAACTTTGGTTTGTTTTTTCATATTATGTAGATAGTGATCATGCATTATAAGCAGCAGTAAAATGAAAGCTGGGACTGAAAATCAAGCAGGGACACAGGTGTTGCCAGGAAATTAAAAATTGTCCAACCGTGAAACTAAAGGCCCAAGACGGGAGATAGGCTAGAAGCTACAGATGTGATGACTACAGCAGCACCTGCTGCACCCTTGAATCAATAATGCAAATAAAAGTTTACACAAAATAGCCCGGGGTGGTTGGCGTGCGCTCTGGTGTGGTCTGTTCCTGCTTTTTTTCTATGCACAGTCAAACCTGTCCAAGACGACCACTCATTGCCGAGAGAAAAGTGGTCGTCTTGGACACGTCAGATGAATATGAAGTGCAAAAAACTACCAAAAAAAAACCCTTTCCCCTCCCTCCCCTCAGATGAATATCAATCCTTTCATTACCAAGTGGGATGTTTTAAATACCGGTATTTGTTTTTTGCATTTGTTGTTGTTGCTTTCCTTTTGGAGAGGGGATGGGCTGCTTTGTATTTTTGTTCTCCTTCAAAATGTATCAGATGAGTGAGATACAGTGCCGTGGAGAGAACAAAGAAATGTGCCGTCGCCACTCAATGAACAAGCAACACAATTGTGGCAAGTCTGTTGGTCAGGAATTACAATGTACCAAATTATGGGAGGGGCTAATAACGACAGATGAATGGATTAAGATGATCGCTTGCCACACTCATTCGCAGCTGAAAATTTGTTAACCAATGACCAACACGGGTAAACACTAGTGTTCAGTGCTGGTCAGCGAGTGTACAACTTGTAGGAGGGGCCAGCGTCCACAGCGATAATCACCCATGTTTATGGCAATGTTTCGGGTGAAAAGAGAGTCGAGCGGTCGTCTTGGGCAGGGTTTTGTTGCTGTTGGTCAGTAAAATAGAGTGCTCGCAGTCGTGTTGAACAGGTGGTCGTCTTGGACAGTGACATTATACACAAAAAAATCAAGGGGGGAAGTGAGAAGTGGTCGTTTGTACAGGTGGTCACTAGAGCAGGTTTGACTGTATTACTATTGTCTTATTCTACCTCCTGGCGCTGAAATAGCCCTATGATAGTGCCATTAAACCTCAACAACAAAATAGACAAAGAGTCTTGGTACCTGCACTGTGGCGTAATGGCTACTCGGTTAGGCTCTTTGCCTGTCATGCAGAAGGCTCAAGTTCGATCTCATGTGCAGACAATCTGCCAATTCCCCCAGAACCTCCTACCCAGGAGCGCAATTTTTCGGATTTTTCAAAAACGCACACATAAGCACTTGATCTGAAAGCCACTTACATAGTGAAAGTATGGAGAAGTTAAAAACATTCAGTTGAGAACGAACTTTTTCAAAAATATGAAATGAAAATTTATAGCATTCAAATGCTGGTTTGTTTTATTGATTGCATTAGCAAAGCACACAGTTGAGATCAAGACATATTTTTAAAGCCCTAAATGATCGAAATCAGTTCAGTAATAAAGGCTGGAGCCCGAACACAAAAAAAAGAAAGTTTTTTTTAATAAGAATACATCATCATCATCATAATTGCCTTTCTCACCCTGGACCAGGGTATAGGCCACAAACAAACACTCTCCACTTTTCCCTATCCTGGGCTAGCTTTTTAACATCATTCCATGACCTTCCACTTCTCTGTACATCATTTTCTCTGACTCTTCTCCAGGTTCCACGTGGCCTACCCCTTGATCTCTTACCCTGTGGATTCCAATCCAACACTTTCTTAGTTATGCAGTTGCCTGGTTTCCTGAGTGTATGTCCAATCCATCGCCATCGTCTAATAAGAATACAGTGGTCTGTTTATTAAAAGCCTGACGATAGCAATAGAGTTAGGGACGCAAGTGAACGAACAAAACCACTGATTGCAAGCAGGGTAGAATCAGGCCCTCTCATTTACAGCCCGAATTCAATTTTGAGTGTCTGACTACTTTATAACTCCAGTGGCTCTTTATCATATTGGTTCTGTGATGGGTGTACACATTAATGTCTGTGTAAACCTACTTGTTTTAGAAATCATAAGAGTCTGATTGTGCTGACTGTTGTAAGATTTGTGGCCTGCCATGAGTCTTACAACAATGAGCACAATCCGTTCAGCACTGAGCAATCTATGAAATTCGACAGTATACTCATTCTAGGTTAAACTGTATTTCCTCAAATGCTTGAAAAAAAATGTCTTTCCCCAAGTATGAACTCAAAATTACTAGTTCAAACGTCCTGTATTTATTCCAAGAAAAGAGTAAATATTCACTCCTTTCCGCAATAGATTTGCATTCAGATGGTAAATGTAATAAAAATTTCAAAGGACTCACTTGTTTCCTTTTCAAATGGTCTGTTTATCACACCAATTTTGGGTTCACCATCTACAACAACACACACCATGGTGGTGACATACTGTAGCAGGTTCTCTGTAAGAAAGAAGAGAAAATATTAAAGCACAGCCAGATGGCACCCAGAAGGAATCATGGCAAAAATACAATGCAGGTGTCTAAGATATTATGATTTCTATCCCTTACAATAGGTATGAAATAAAATTATCAATATTACACAGTCCAAACCACCATAGCAGTCATCTCTCCATAGCAGCCACTGTTTTTGACACCCTGACGTTTTTCCTATTTCCTATATATAATATCTTCAACCTCTCTATATCAGTCCCTGTCAAAACTGTTAACAAATGTGTAACCCCAAACGCTCAATCTACATGCAATCTATATTGTTGTCAATGGCTTACATGTGCGTTGTGAGAATTCAGTTTCATTCATGATCATATAGTAAGTGACCCTGACTCAGATCCTCTCCATCGCTTCCACCCGTCCAATAAAGTTATTTTTCTCAAATAACTTGAACAAGCATTATGAACAGGTTCACCTGTAGTGTGTCAAATGCATCATAGCTTAGATAAAGGCCCTACTGCTTAGTATCATCACAGACACTGTATGCTTATAGACGGTTTACTTGCCAAAAAAGTGTCCCCTGAAGCTTACAGTGGACCTCATACCTACAGTGGGGAACGGAAATTCGCGTTACCATTTTCCGTACTTTGACACTGCTTTAGTCTTGTTCTAACCTATAAAAAGGATTGGAAGTTTTTTCAGCAATAAAAGGTTTACTTCTCTTGGGCTACTGGGGAAAACCATTTCACCAGAATTTGTAAAAAATTATTGGGAGAGTAAGGCGTTAGAAACTAACATCAGGAGAATTTCATTTTATTGTCATAAAGTTGAAGAAAAAGTTACAATAAATCTTACTGAAATAGCAAATGATTTGACACTATTTAGCCGGCTCTAATTTACTATACACAAAGAGCCAGCAGTGCTCTGCCCCATCACCACCGCCAGATGTCGCTGCTTACCGGAAAGGACACTTTTTTAATAGAGATAAAGAGAGGAGTAAATAATCTGCATTATGTAGTACTTGTGGTATCATAACAACTACACATGTCAATGATGTACTACTGTGAAACTTTTTTTCCCGTTTATTTCAGTCGCCCTACTTCTTTAATGTTCTCCAGTGTTTTAATGTATATAAGCTTTCATATCACTGGTGGGGTGATGAAACCTCACAATTCCAGAGTGGAAGTTTTTATATTAAAGGCAAAAAGCCCTGATTTTCTCATGAACAAATAAATTTGTCAACTCAAGTTGTTATTTTAAAGACAAATGAAACACTTTTTTGGTAACCTCAATACCAAATGTGAAGAAGGACTTGGAAAAGAAATAAAGGGAAAAGAACGTAGCCCCAAAAATTGTGGGTTTGCTAGGTTTCATCACTCCACCACCAGCGGTATAACAATTAAGTTCATTTGAATTTATGTCCCTTAGTTCAGGAATTCAGTTGTCCAGAACACAGTCAGCATGCCGCATACACATGTAGGTCTATGTCATAGAGACATGTATTACTCTGTGGTCTATGTATGTATCAAGTTATGAATGTCCTACAAACCCACATGGTAGCGACATAAGTAGGATGCAACAAAATCTCATCTCAAATCAAGTGATTTTGTTTCATAGAATGTTAAAGAAATGTGTAGTGTAACTCACAAATTAAAATTGTTCATGGAAGTTAAATTAATATTTACCTGTGTACTCCTGAGTTGCATCCAGGGGGTCAATCCAAATTGCAATACGGCTGATGGGAATTGATTGATCACTCTTGATGACCTCATCAACTTCATCAAGTTTTGTGTCTACCCCAGAGATCTGATTGAAATCAACTGGTTTCATATCATGCTCCTCGGAGATAACCTGAAATTATATTTTTGATTGATAATTTGTAAAGAATTAATACAAAGAACTAAAATCTAAAATTTTGAATATCTAAAGTTTTATCAATTGGTTTCTTTTGTTTTTCTTATTCTAAAACTTCATGGGTTACTCTAGATTTTCAAATATTCGTTCTCTCACTTCTAATGCCCAAGGGGGCTCTCGTTGTCTAGAGGTAGTGGTGTCTGCCTCTCATGCCAATAATCGTGGGTTCATACCTAGGGCAGTGCAGGCATTTAGTAGTAGTAAGGAGTGGGTTATTTATAGAGGCGCCAGCCTTAGCTGTTTTAGCCTCTTCTTGTTTTGTTTT
>JAUKPP010109883.1:0-15511 GCA_032273245.1 Phyllaplysia taylori
AACAAAGCATGAGACTGGAAGGAAACACAATATTTTTATGTTACAATTCAGAATTTCCATTTCAATCTAAGCCTTGTGTATGACAAGACTTAGTAGACTTAGACTGAAATAGTTCTGAATTGTAAATGAAAATGCAAGGTAGTAGGATTAGGATGAGTGTTTCCTCCTGGTCTCAATCTACATCGATACCTGAACTTTGACTTTAACGAACGAAACTACAAGATCACCGGGAAGTCTCCCCTGACAAACACAATAATAGATCTATCCGAGATTCTTCCATTGAGAGAGATGCAAAACCGGGTGAAATCATCGCTGATCCGGTATTCTTCAATCTTACCAAGACCTCACTCCCGTTAGTGGCAGATGAGAAGAGTAGGCCGACTGGGTCAGGTCTCTCTGGAATTAGGCTGTAGATGAACTGACACAGACACTGACTTAGTGACACTAACCCCGGGAAATGACTCGAAATTTATTTAGATCTAGACTAGGGATTTCTAGATATCTAGATCTATATGTTTTATGAAGCTTTGGCCTTTATCTAGATCTGGACTAGATCTGTACAGTCCACTCTCCTATCCTATATTTTTACTTCTTTTTATTAACTGCATCATAGCCTGGCACAGGCCCCTACTGACTGACTACTGAACAGTGGACAACCCAGAATCCCAACAAGTATAAGTGGTAGATTTTGGACCTAGAAGAGGCTAAACTGGCAGACACTGACGTACTCGCCCATTCATCAGTGGATATTCTGCAGTAGCAGTGCCTCATTTCTCTCCACCACTGTTGTTGGAAGATTACAACAGATAGGCCTATACTAAAGTTCTCCAGAGTAGAGTGTCACCAAGAGAGTACATCGGAGAGAAGGAGTACAGAGAGACGAAAGTTACCTCCCTTTATGATGCAACTCCTAGCGGGTTTCTTCAAACGGGGCGCCTATCCAACAAGGTCCCGTGGTGTTCGACTCCACTCTGCTATGATCCAAGCCAAAATGGACCCAACAAAAAGCTGGCTTCTTTATAATAAATAAATACGTCTAACTACGAGATGAAAAGAACAAGACACACTCTTATTTTAGAGTGCACAAGCAAACAGAAAATCTCATCCTAAAACCTATAGATTAGCGATAAATATTGATTCATATCAATATCAACCACGTCATGATTCTAGTTTTTTTACTCTCTTTTGACGTATAAATGCGCTAGCGTAGGAATTTTGCTACTCTTTTGCGTATACATTTTTCTTTCTCTTTCCGCTTGCTAATATCCAGACCGAGCTTGCGTCTGTTTGTGAAATTATAAGCTCTTTGGAGTACATCGTGTTTCTTTGGAGTTTTGTTTGTCTGATTAACCATTCTGATTGTATGTAAACTGAGCATCAAAAGTAACGGTACACTTTTGGATGGACAATAATGTCGTGATATTTTTTTAAAAATCTCTTGTGTTTGGTATCAAATTAAAGGAAATTTATTTAGGAATTCATCTGAATATAGCAACATTATAATGAAATTCAACACTTTTGGTAACACCAAAACGACATGAGCAAACAGAGTCAACAATCAATCGTACAAATTTTGACGCATGGCCGTCAATTTCAAAGTTGATCAGAAAAAAAAATCAAATACGAAATTTGAGAATTGAAGCAAATTTAAGCACTTAATAAAGCAAGCGATGTGCAGAAAAACCAAACAGGAAGATGAAAGCAATTTTTGGACACTAAAACATGAATATTGACAAAAAGAAGGAGGAAAAAGATAAGAGAATTCAGGCATTTGTCGATCAGCGTGAAAATTGTCTGTATCGAGTGTGGCTGCCATGGGCTGCTATGCATTCAAAACTCGACTGCGCATGGAACCAGTCAGTTTGGCAATTAATTGTTAGGGTATGTTTGCATACTCCTCTTTCAGGGCATCTTCCAGTTCTCTCACGGTTCGAATCCCTTGTCTCCTGTTCACGCGCCGGCCAAGTTCGTCCCACTGCTTGATGGGTGAAAGATCAGGTGACAGAGAGGGCCACTCTAGAACCTCGAATCATTGAGCCTGGAGGAATTTCTGTGTGAGAATGGCTGAATGGGGTCTTGCGTTGTCCTGTTGGAATAATTTAAGTTTTCTGTGAACGTTGAAGATGGACACGACATGCTCTCGTAGGATGTTGTTGACGTAAGTTTGCGCATTTAAGCGGCCCTCCACAGTCACGACCTCTGTTCTGCGTTTAGTGCTAATGCCTGCCCGCACCATGACAGAACCACCTCCGAAACGGTTTGCTTGGAGCACACAATTTTCACTGTACCGTTGGCCATCTCGTCGCCCATCCGCAAAAGACACATTGAACTTGCTTTCGTCATATAGAAAAGCACAGCATCCCACTGTGGCTGAAACCAGCGATCCCTTGCCACGCACCAGTGGTACCGAAGCTCACAGTGGTATTTCTTAAATGGACTTCCAACATTTTAACAAAATACGTATTAACATAATTGGTGGAATGGTGCACAAGAACAATCTGGAAAGATGAGTCAGCAAAATTTTGAAACCACAGGAACAGCATCCCCAAAGCTTTAGTCTGTTCAACTCCGAATGAAAAAGTGCAATCAATTTGTACGATCGAAATTTAGGGTGTCTCTGTTAAACTGACACAGTGTGTGTGGACATCTAGAATTTGCGCCATGTCATATATATTACTGAAAGCTAATTAAATTATCTTTCCTATTGTGCAATTTAAAATTTTCGTTTCCCAACCAAAACTGAGTAGTCATTTGAATAGTGTCCCGTTACTTTTGTTGCTCAGTATATATGGCCGTATGCATCAGAATTTGAATTTGTCATCCCTCAAAGCTCTGCAGACTACAACCAGTGTATTGTATTTCATGATCGTCGAAAGAACAACTTACTTGGCCTTAACTTAGCCTATAGATTTTGTTGTTCTGCTGATTTGCATAGTCAAACTTTAAATTATTATGGGTTGGGTGATAAATTTAACAATATATATCTTCTTCAGGGTGGAAAAGAACGCAACAAATTGGTCAAAGGAAAAGCTAAAAGAATTACTAAAAGGACTCAAAGTGGAGCATGAGAAAGGTGGGTAAATAGATTGATTGCATGACTACAACAATACTTTGGACTTTGGATCTCCAGGTTCATAAGGTCCCTCAGAGTGTTGTAATCTTTTTTATTGTTAGCATGAACAGTATTTTTTCATTTCCGAAATTTCCTTTGGAGTGCAGTGAAGTTGTGTGTAGGATGAGCTAAAAACCTATCATGATGACATCTTAGATGGTACTCATTAATATCAACCTTCTATTTTTTCAAACATAATGTGTAGCACTCTTGTCTATTTAGCAATTTATTGTTTTGCTAAATTTTTTCCAAAAGTGCTGCATGGATTTTTTTCTAGCTTAGTGCATAGGTCTGCTTCCATTTCTCTTAATGAGATAATGTTTTCTATTGATAGATGGCTTTATTTAAAAGATTATTGACTGTTTGAATCAAATAAATAAAAAAGAACCGGCCCAATAAAGAATTTTGTAAGAGAAGAGGCATGTGAAATCTCACTATCAACCATGAGCTACTGCACTTAATTTGGGACTGGACTTGTCTTTTCATTCTTTTTTGTAAGAACTTTTAAGGATGATAGTATTCATCCATTCTTGTCCTGTGAAGACAAAATAAACAATTAAAAAAGCAACCTTTGCCAAGATTGGGAAAAATAATGCTGTAGTTTTGGTTTGGTTACCAGTTTCTCATCCCCTGCAACACTGACACTGTAAGATCATTTAAGAAAGGAGCTACTTGGACCCTGCCTGACAGGGCTAACCCTGGCTAAGTGGGGGAAAAAATCCCTGCAGAAAAAAGCACAGATAATGTGCACATATGGGAGTAGTTTTGGATAAAAATCAGGCAAAACTCATGCCAAAAATGGTGGGGTGAAATTCAGTCACCTACATTTATAGGAAAGTTACCCAACTTTTTTAGAAAAATAGTAAGTCCTCATTCCCATCTGCCTGGGACCAAAACTTGTCTTGTCTTCAGCGGCCATTGATCCTAGAAATGGCTGTTGTCATGTGCTCAGTACTCCACATATTTTGTGATGGGTTTTTTTTAACAGGAACATGTGAGATCAAGGAAATAACAAGCATCGAAGGAGAGGCGAGCGCAAACAACAGGAAAGCAAAGCTCATTTTCTTCTACGAATTTGAGATAAAAGGAGAATGGTCAGGTAAAGCATTCTGAATGCTTAGTCTTGTGTCATTTTATTGATGGTTGCTTTTAAAGGGGGTAGAGTGGGCAAAGATTCCAGCATTGACAGCTTAGCATAAGTTAGTAAGTTTATCAAAGCTTACAGTCCATAGAAACAAATATATGTTACTGCTGGCTTTTTTCTGGTTTTTGTTTTGGGATTTGGACACGTTTTACTATACATTGGTGCCTTCAGTAAAAGCAGTGTAATGGACAATATAAATAAAATGTAGTCATAGCTACCTGCTTGTTTTTTTAGTAATCTTAGTTGTATGGCTAACAGCTAATACTGTTAAAGTGGCTATGAAACGTCAACACGCGCGTGTTACTCGAAATTTAACTTTGCTGAAAGGTCAAAAGAAAAAAAAAACAGTTATATAAATTGTGATGTCACAGTTTATGTGTAGTAAGGGAGGTCATTGTGGTAGAAATTAGGAATCAGTTCCTTTTCACGTCCGCGTTTGGATTCGTCTGCGACCAACGCTGCCTGCTCTTTACTTTACTTCAGGCCTACTCTGTGGACTTGAAATGAATAGTCTAGGCCTAGTAGTAGTCTAGATTCTATCTAGATCTAGTGGGCTTATCGTTACCCTATCGGTATATTACCATCCCATCTAGAACCACGAATGTTCAAGACTCAGGATGGTAGTGGTAGCACAACAGCATCGTCAGCTACTATTTACAAAGTGTTTTTTTTATATTGATCGATTCTAAACTCGAATAACTTTAAAACGGTAAGAGATAAAAGTAAACGTTTTTTTGCACATCATTTAGTGGCCATTTAAGTTTTGTCTGGGCTACTTAATAAGATTATACTGATAAGAGAAGGCATTTGAAAAAGGAGTTAGCAGAACAAGCCCTTTTTAGATTATGGCGTCAACGCAGCGTACTGGTATACAAAAGAGAAGGACTGCTAGGAACCACCGTAAGGCAATGAAAATATTGTTAAAACTGTTTTTCCAAAAGGTTTAATGTCTACCTATCTCTGGTTTTGTGTCTTTCGAAAAAGAAATTTATGTTTTATCATTCAAAATTAGAAAGCGATGGATGTTTCTGGGAGCATTAAATCAATGAAGTCGTCTTTTTCAAATGATCGTGCACAATGCAATTGCAAGTCCACCTCTTGTTATTTTTGTTTTTATAGCAATTCACATTACCAGCTTCTACCTAATTTTTATTATTTTGCTTTTCTTGTTACGCTCAGTTTGGATTTTCCCAGAACTGCTCTGGCGCGGTCCGCTTTGTAAACGCACAAGAGGCACCTAGTAACTGCCAAGATTAGCGTCATTGTGGCGCTCTAAAATCGGGGTCTGTTTGAGCAAACTGGCACTGTCACGTAGTGTGTTCATGAAAACGGTTGATTGTGTAACAGAAAAAAACTTAAATGGATGAGGATTAATTGCTAAAAATTCTCACTGATATTATATAGTGTGTTGTTCACAACTGTGCATTTATCATCTTGTGGCGAGAATGTATTTCATCACATGCATTTCATCATTGGTTTCTTTTTTACCCGAAATTGACAGGTATATTACATGATGATGTCAAGTCTTACAAAGGAAAATTTGTCATACCCAACTTGAGTGAAGAGAATGATCCAAGTGAAATTGATGTGAGTAGTATTGAGAATCCATCATCTTTTTTTGCATTTGATTCTAAATATTAGATATCATATTTTATATTTTTAAGACAAAAATTTTGTTGTCTATGTGATTTTTAGATTTTAAAAAAAGATGTTATGTTTGTCCTGGACTTTAGTATCTGTTTAGAAAGAAGCAAAACTTTGACTTTGGCATTCATCCTCATGAATTCTAGCCATTTTGTCCTCTCTGCTATTAGAGTGGTATGACTGCTTATCTCACTTATGTATCATAATTATTGTGAATAACTATCATTAATGGAAGTCAATAAGTCAAGTATTTTTGCAAACATCAAGGTGTGGAAATTAGTCAGAGATTCAAGATTATCTACAAAATGGGCCGATTGTATCCTTCCTTTTTTACTAAGTTGGGTTTTTTTTGTTTCAGGTGAATGTAACAGCAGATAAAAGTTGTGATGAGGCACATAAGCTGAAAGATATTTTCAGGATTGATGGAGCGAAGCTAGTCAGAGAACGCCTAGCCAAATATATTGAAGATCTAAGATTAGGTGAGAATTTATATCTTCGGGTAAAAGTGATGAAAACTAATTTATTATCAGTACAATCATTATACTCTATTTTAAGCACTTGTTTCCATGGGCCTTAATGGAGTAGCATTGCATTATTAAGATTTATGTTTGCCTGCAGCTATTTTCAAATGCAAAAAGATATTTATTAATAATAGAAATAATAATGGATTGCATTTATATGGCGCATATCCCAATCACTGGCTTTATGCGCTTTACAATCATTATTACCCCAGCAGACCAAAGTCACTCAGAAACCTTCTCAACTTCCTAGGAAGCATACAGTGCAAGCTGCCATTTTACAAGCGCTCAAACTCTTAACGTACTGACAAGATCTTTCACTGTCTATAGCAGGGTACCCATTCACACCTGGGTAAAGTGAGGAAAATTCGTGTAAAGTGCCTTTCCCAAGGACACACCGTCGGGCCCCAGCTAGGATTCAAACCCGCAACCTTTTGATTATGAATCCGGCAGCCTAACCACTAGACTACCGACGCCACATTGGAAGTTGTTATGACTTAAATAATTTACATTGGATTTTATCTTCTTTTTTTTTTATGCTGGATTGTTTCTCTGATGTTGACTCTGATGCATGGCAAAAAAAATTATTTTGTCATTGTAGCCATTGTAAGTTTGAGATTTCGGAATGTTGTTAATTCTTATGTGAAGAGCAGCTGACCAGTGTTTGTTGTTTTATTTTCAGAGTATGGTCAGAACATCATCCTCCCAACCAAGGGCAATGAGCAGAGTACAGCCCAGCCTAAAGCAACGAGCAATGTGGAGGTGAGGGGTGGCTGGGTTTTTTTTTCAATGCCATGTGCAATACTGTAAGGTCACTTATCGGACAGGTTACTTTGAACTGGGCAGAGAAGGACACCATGTCCCAACAGAGAAAGGGAGACACTCGATTAAAGAACTCCCCTATGTGGGCCTCGAATTCCCGACATTTGTGTGACAGGTGAAGAGCTTAAGCATCACACCATAGATGCCTATGGGGTGTAGGGTTCTCATGTCAGACAAATTGATTACAATTTGTTCAGGGGCAGTGGGCATATTTTTGGTTTTGTTTTGATTTTTGCTTTCATTATGACTCTGCTTCAATATACATTGTTTTCAGCTTTTTTTTTCTTGGAGCTTTAACCGGTGTGTGTCGGCTTCTTTCCCTTTTTTTTTATGTTATCCCTACACTGTGTGTCATTAAAAACTTGAGATGATCACAACAATCATTTTGTAAGATGTGATTAAATCAGGCCTACTATTGTCCTGCTTTGATCTCAGCACTGAAATGACATGAAAATTATGATGGTTTGAATAATCACTTATCTGCAAATTTCTTAAATACTCACAGCATGGTGTGTATTACAATTTCTACAATGCATACTTGTCATAACGATGTAAACAATATTTTATGATGTGCACGCATAGCGATGACATTATGTGCACGTGTATGTGTATTTGTGTGTGTGTATGAAAGTGAGAGAGACATCTAGAAGTTTTGACGAGTGTATTATAGTATGGGTGTGAGAGACAGAGAAAGTGTGGGGGGAAGATAGAAAGATGAGAGAGAAGGAGAGGAGATTGAGGAGTAAGGAAAATTTTTAACTGTTTATGTGTGCTTTTCCCAGCTGATTTTCTGTGGCCGTGAGCGATTTTTACTTGTCTTTATATTTTTAGTACCTTCTGTTTTTACTGGAATAACTATAAATTCTTAGATCTAGATTTATAATGATATATATACACTCACATGCTTTTATGTATGCTCTTTTTTTTCATGCACTTTTATAAATATGATCATTATGCAATGCCCATTTTTTAGAAAATGGAAATGCGCAATATAAATGCCATGTATTGTTGTTATTATTATAATTATTATTATTATTTCAGAATAAATCGAAACAGGAGCTGAATAAATTCATCACAACAGAAAAGCCAACAGAGGTTGGTGTTCGCATTGCTACCAAGACTTTAACAATGACAGAGACCTTCCAGTGTCAGCCGTCCGATTTCTACAGGGCATTGACCATTAGGCCGGTAAGTAGCACTACCTTGGTGGTTTTGAGATAAGATAAAATGAGATTTCCTTTTTTGTCCGAGAGGGAAATTTGCTGTCACAGGTTTATATCAGACAATGGAAGGGGTACAATGGCAACATCAATACAAAGTACGTTGATTATGACAGCACAAGTACAGACAAGTCACATGTTACGGTAGGACATTCATGAACATGATATGGGCTCAGGTTGTGACCCTGATGGCATGACTCTAAAAACGTTAAGGAACCGTAGAATTTTACACATTTACATTTCTGCATGGACTTATTGATAGTGGAGCTAGTTAATAGAACTTAAGTCATGAATAGTCATTTACTAATCCTGAAATCGCATACTGTCTAGTAGTGATGCATAAAAGATAGAAAAAGTAAGACCGTACTTTTCTAAGTTTCTGCCACAATTATGATAAATACCTTTTTTTTTTCAAAAGTATGGGGGAGTGTTTTTCGTTCATGTTAGGAACACAATATGCTAAGTTTGATCAGAAATACTTGCAGTAGAGCCATAATGTGTTAAGTAAGATAAGAGATAACACTTTTGAAAAAATTATTTCTGTTTACCTCTTTATTGATAACAGAGCTGCTGACTGAATCATTCTCAGTATGTATATATATACAGTCTAGCACGCACATAGCAAAATCCACGGTACACTGAAATCTTTTCGTTATGTGCGAATACTCATTATCACTGCATTTTATTAGTTCAGTCAATAATGTTGAGTTCTGAGCTCTACAAGGTCTTCAAAATGAGAGAAACAGCTGCTTTTTCATCAATGGGGTTGTTTTTTTGTTCAAATCGTCTTTTCCGTTACCGGGTACTTGTCTTGTGTGCTAACCCGCGATACTATTTTGTAGTCGTGCCGGGCCTTCTCAGAGCCATAGACACCCCCTCCCGCACAGTTCGTTACATGTCCGACTTGTTTGCTTATAAAAACACCAGCTGTTTTGGATGATTTAACCATTCCCAGAAAGTCATTTACGCACATGACTGAAGTGTGTAGATCTACCGCTGAAAGCCTTTGTGACATAAGCATCAGCCCTATTAGTATCAGAAGTATCAGGCGTGTAAGAAACACGTCAGTAGCCTGCAACCCCCCCCCCCCCTCCAGCTTGCACTAGTAGCGAGGTCACTCACCTTCATTGACACTGCTCACCCACTCTCACTCTCTCTTTCTCTCTCATCATGGCGGTCTTGATTGACGAAGTTTGTGGGTTGATTTTACTTAAAGCTGCCCTGCAACGCCGATTTTTTTTTTTTTAGCTATGTACGAAGTAATTTACGCTATGTGCGTGTTACGGATGCAAAGAATTTACAGCAAAAAAATTCGGGACCTAAAAATTTGTTGGCTATGTACTTTTTCGAAATGTGCGTGCTAGACTGTATATATACATGTATATATTTGCTGCTCGGACTTGAGAGAAGCAGACTATAGCCTTATCAACACATTGTTCTACCGTTCTTTTTACATACATTGATATCCTTACTTCCGGAGGGTGGGATCCTCAATTACCTAGGTAGGCATCTGCCAGTTTTGTAATTTATTTGAAGCCAACTTTTATTCGTTTTTTTTTAATCAAAAGGGATAATACAGGTATTCTTCAGTTTTGGTATTCGTCTTACGTGAAATTTTAGCCAGGTGCTGCCCCAAGTTAATATTGATGGCAATGTGAAAAGTTGATTTTTACAAGAACCTATATTTATCTAAAAATTTACATTTGCTTCTCAAGCAAGGTCTCAAATCTAAAAGTTTCTGATGTATTTCTGCAGATGGTGGAAGCGTACATGGGCAGTGATATCGTCTTTGAACCAGCAAAGGGTGAAAAATTCTCCTTGGCGGGAGGAAACATTGTGGGACAGTTTGTGGATTTGGTAAGTTAAGCTTTGTTGGATGTTGAATTTGGATAAACCAAAGAATTATTCAAACCTGCGATAAATCTTTTAACCCAATTTTCCACTTTATTGATGAACTAAAGTATACCCCAACCCAAATAGCAGATTTCGATTTTAAAAAATGTTTCACCATGATTCACACGCTCTTTGATGATTTGTATATTTTTCTTACGGAAAGGGCTGATTTTTTTACCTTTTTCCAAGGTGATGTGACACCAGTGAAATAATTTTTAGGATGAAAAACAATTTCTTTTTTTGTTGGCAACTTTTTGAAAGTCCTTTTCTTTGTGAAGAATCCAGTGCAAGTGAATGAGTAATGTTGAATGATGCACTTAACTGGAGTCCAGAGGTGTATGGATTATTTTTAGTAAGTGAATGAAGGATTATCTTATTTTTATCATATGGAAACTCTATGTTGAAATGAGTACCTAAGAAATAGATATAGGCTTTCTCTGATGAGAATGCTTGGTGATTTGTCAGCAATGATATAGGCTTAGTTAAACTATCCTTGAGTTTCGATTTTTTTTTTTATTTGGGGGGGGGGGGGGAGGCGGGGTTAGGTTGGTTTGGTTGGGTTTTGGCTTAACGTCCCTTGCAACACTGTAAGGTCATTTAAGGGACAGGCTACTTCGATCCGGGCTGAGAGGGACATTGTCCCAGCAGAAAAATGGAGATATACTCGATCAAACAAACTGTCCCATGCGGGCCTCGAACTCACATCCTCTGTGTGACAGGCAAAGCGCGTAACTAACCATTGCACCACAGGCGCTGGTTGGGTGGGGGGGTGGTGATGCTCAGCCTTTGTTTTCAAAGTTGATTAAGTAAAATATAGCATACTCTTAAAAACAACAACTTCATGACTGCATAGTTACATTAATTTTTACTAACAGGTCAAAAGATTTAATTGCAAATTAACAATCACCCCAATACTTTAAGACTTAACTGACAACACGAAATGGAATGAAACAATTCACAATTGGTTCCTTTTTGTCTTGTTAGTATTGTGAGACCCCAGAAGTACAGGTCTGGATTAAGCGTTTCTTTTGAAGAGTATATTTGTCATATCATATTACTTTTACCGACTGGTAAACAACAATGTGGTGTTACTTCTCTTTGTGGCAGGTGCCAGATCAAAAGCTTGTGAAGCAATGGCGAGTCAAGTCTTGGCCAGCTGAGCATTACTCTGAGGTGACCATTGAGCTCAAAGAAAAGGACGGCTCGACAAAATTGTCTCTAAAGCAGACGGGCATCCCTGAGCGCGAACTTGACAAGACGCGAGAAGGATGGAAGGTCAATTACTGGGACAGAATGCGACAGATATTTGGATTTGGGGGGAGACTTTTTTGACAGCTGGTACAAGAGCAGTAGTTTACACATCAACCGAGCTTTTAGTTTTCGTTTTGTTTTCATGCTTCATCCTTCATCTGAGTATGTTTGTAAAATATTGAATGTTTCCAGCCATAGTATGAGTGTTTAATATTTGTGAAAACCTGAGGATTCCAAGATACAAATGAAGGCCACAGGGGGGAAAATAGACATGTCGCAGTGGGCACATTTGAAGAGAATTGCCATTTACTTCCAAATATCAGAAGAGAAATTATATTAAATGTAATTTATAATCAGTTTGTATAGCACCATGGTTGTAAGCTAGCCGGTATATGCCGGCTTTTGAAAATTCCAAAAGGTTGTCTGCCGGTTCGGGTGAACATGAGGACAGTTTGCCGACAAACGGGAAGGATTGTGTCCCGCAAATACAAGCAGTGTGAAGTAAAGTAGGACTGGCGGAATTCTTCCTGTTTAAACGCCTTTCCTGTTTAGAGTAAGCTTGCTCTGGGAAGCACAAGATGCAAGAGTAAGACAGAGGGACTTGGGAACCGGCAGGCTCAACCATCGAATTTTTTTCGGTTAAACGTTAGTTTTCTTGCAAATACAGAAAAAGTCAGGGATGTTGTTTTCTTTCGAATCATCGCAAGTTTTAAGTTTCGGATTAAGTTCAAAGGACATCCTCTGTATTAAGATGAGATAATAATCTACTTTGCTTTCATTTGTTACCTACCATTAAGTCTACATAAGCCGTGGGTTTTTTTTATCCGGGGGGGGAATAGGTTTTGTGGGTTTTCAGTCATCAGAAATTTCGATTTCAGGTTTAGGCTCATGAACTTGCTTTCACCCTAAAATCCAAAAGTGCTCAGTGACGTTCATACAGATATGCCAAATGCAAGGTGCATATTGTGTTTTTTCAGTTAAACAAGGATTGGAATCAAAGTTTTACTCATATTTCTTGGCTCTTCAGTTGAAATTAGATTTGGATAAAAATTTTAGTCACGTTTTTGGGCTCAAGGGTCACAAGTCATTTTTATGAAAATTTGCGACCTCTTTGTTTTTTCCCCTGTTGCCTTCAAATGTGTTGTGATAAAGGGGAATGACTGGTTGGAAAGGATAATTGCGCATGACTTGTTGAGGGTTCAATCCAATACCTCAAAGCTTATTGTTGTCTAGTTGTCCTCAGGCATACAGATTGGCCTTTAAATGTCTAAATTGTCAACCCAATAAGGAAAAAAATGAGACTTCTCTTTTTGTCACTACGCAGGCCTTCAGCATGAGCTAACACTCACCCTCAAAATAGGCCTTGGGTTAAGACGTTGTGTGGCAAAGACCAAAGACCCATTGAAATCTTCATTTTATTCAGGTCCTTTTATATTGGCCATGGTGGTTGGTAAGAGGGACTTATATTTCGTCACATGAATTTTACTGTTGCTTGCTGCATATGTGGCGTCATAAGAGCCCAGAATAAGAAATGTATCAGCTTGCAGCCACCCACATAGACATGCAATTATCAACTTTTATTATATTAGTGATCTCACAAACTACACAACATCATAGTTGAAGAGGAGAGTGCTTCAACAGAACATATACTCTCAAAGATAGAAGTTCAGAGAAACCTTTATCGTAGTTCAAGGCCTACCTTTTCTTCTCCACTCTCCAGCTGCCAGATTTTTATTTCTACACTCTACATATTCTTTTTTATTGGATCTCGTAAAATGATTTATACAGTAAACATCTTTGTAAACATCAAAAGACCACACACAAACTCTTGAAAACCACCCCTAAAAAACTGATAAGACATTTTTCTCACCACATTAGTCATTTTGCCTGCTGTAGTCATAGGAAAAGGGTACATTTATACTTTTTTTGTTCATGGAAAGCTAAGTCTGACCCCTTCATATGGAGCATAAGCTCGCGTGCCCTTGATGGAACAACCTCAAACCTTGGTATATTTTTAAGCAAGTGATTTTATTGCTGTAGGAGGTTGCTTGTCCTTTTGGGGTTTTGTTTGTTTGGTTTTTTTACCGCCACATATGATTTTGAATAAACTGATGAGAGAAAACATTGCCGAGAATTGTTCTTCTCTTTGGTGTCTTGCATTTTCTTATATATCCATTATGACCCCTCTGTACTTTCCATCTTGTAAAGCAGAGCATACACACTGTAGGCATTACAGTCCCAGGGGTACCCTTTATAACGGAAACCTGTCATTGAAACAGAATCTACCCACTTCTCCCTTGATGAATTAGTAAGTGGTAAAGACAGTCAGGGACTGGCATCGTGGCGTTGGTAGTCTAGTGGTTAGGCTATCGGACCTGTAATCAGAAGGTTGTAGGTTCGAATCCCTGCTCTCGCCCGACATTGTGTCCTTGGGAAAGGCACAAATTTTCCTTACTTCACCCAGGTGTAAATGGGTACCCGGCCATAGACAGCGAAAGATCTCGTCATAATGTTTGTGTTTGAGCGCTTGTCAAATGGCATCTTGCACTGTATGCTTTCTGAAAAGTTGAGAAGGTTTCTGAGTGGCTTTGGTTTGCTGGGGTAATAATAGATTGTAAAGCGCATGGAGCCAGTATATATATATGCGCTATAAAATGCAATCCATCATTATTATTCATTTGTTTTGTATGGTAAGCCTCTTTGCCTATTATGCAGAGGACAGGAGTATTGTCTCTGTCTCTCTTTTGGGATGTTGAATCCCTCTCTTCAGTCTGGGTTGGCCGTGAAGTAGCCCACCTATGAAATAACCTTACAGTGTTAGAAGAGGCATAAAACCAAATCAATCGTACCAAGGACAGTAAGGGCTGTGTTGGTGCAGAAAATTCTGGCATTTGGTCATCTTCAAATGGCTCAAGGGGAGAAAATTAGTGTGGGAACTTTCCCTGATGGCCAGAGGTGTGAAATTTGACCGCTGTCTGCCGTTCTGATTGCATGGCCAGCTGAGAAACAAGTTCCTTGGTTTTGGTTACCAGTTTTACGTCTCCTGCAACACTGTAAGGTCATTTACTTCGACCCTGCCTGTCAGGGCCAACCCAGGCTGAGAGGGAAAAAGTCCCAGCAGAAAACCCAGATCGTCTGCTATGGGGATCGAACTGGGGTCTTCCGCATGACAGGCAAAGAGCCTAACCATTACTCCACAGCACCGGTGTTCCATGGGTGGTTGTTGCAGGCTTTCTTCCATATTTAGTAAAGCACATTACAAGCAATAAAGAAAAAGCCTTGTTGCTTCTCTTGAAATTGTGCAAGGATTGGCACAGGAAACGGGAGGAATGGCATCACTAAAAGTTTAGAGTTACTACAAGACAGCGCTGGGCTCATGATAACTATTGCCTCAAGCAGCACTCAAAAAGTCTATTTAAAATAGAAATCTCCTATTTTAATCTCCAAAGAGAGGAACAACCGTCAAAAGGAAAAAAATCTTGAGCAATCATGGATGTACATGTAATTCTACAGGAGGCTTTAGTTTCTTTGATGTGTCACCAATGGACAATCACAGATAATACCGGCACTGTGGTGTAATGGCACGGCTGAACTTTAGTCAGCTCCAACATGTTGGGACACCTTACGTCGTGTAATATGAGTTGTTTACTTTACAGTATCCCAACACTTAAAACCTGCCTACTCAATTAGTTTTAAGAACGTTTGAAAGCTATTACACAATGCAGTTTAATGTGGAAATTCGGAGAAAAGATTGTGACCCATTCCCGGAAATTCACACATCATGGCCCGTATTCAAGAATCTTGACTAACTTTAGTTCTGACTACACTCAAGTTGAGACTAGTTACGTCCATGGCGAGATGTAAATTTAGTTGGTATTCTGAAAATCATTTTTAGTCAAGACTAGTT
>JAUKPP010109992.1:0-15511 GCA_032273245.1 Phyllaplysia taylori
GAGAGAGAGAGAGAGAGAGAGAGAGAGAGAGAGAGAGAGAGAGAGAGAGAGAGAGAGAGAGAGAGAGAGAGAGGTGTCGTGCGGACGGAGAGAAAAAGAGAGAAATCCCACAAGATTTCTTTTTTGTACTTATTCAATATTTTCACATTACACATTCGATCCTTCCTGTATTTTAAAAACAATTCTCGAATACAAAATCATGTTTACTCAATTTCGTAACGCCCAATTGAGTCCCAATCTGTTTTCTGATTAAATGACATCACGATCGAACTACACGATTAAATAATATCGATTGTTAATCGGCTATTAAAATGCACGATTCCACCCATCTCTGATGTATTGCCTAACGTTCCGCTGTCCACTGAGTGGCGGCAGATGTGTGCTGGCTCTAATTCCCTCTCATGGCCGGGCTGAGCCCAGGGAGGAATGCTGAAATGCACAAATCCAGTGCAGATTTTCACTTTTCTAAAAGTTCTACTCCATAGTTGCATTAATACGACACGTTAGTAAGAGGGTTTTTTTGTTGTCATATGCAAGAAACACTACACCAGTTTTGGCTTAACTGCACTGGTGCCGTAAATGCTAAATTCGATAGACATTGAGAGGTCGTACTCACATTAGCTCACAAAATCGCGTGCAAGCGGGGATGCACAAAATACGTGAATAGTGTACAGTGCTTTTACACTCCCTGTTTGCTTAAACAAACAAACAAGCAAACGGGGAGTGTAAACTACTCGCGTATTTTGTGCATCTTATTTACACTGATGTAGAATGTAGCATTTCTACAACATGGTTTAGTTATGCAAGGTATACAGCTCCAAACATACGGCCACAGAAATCTTTTCGTCCGCACGCGATCCGTGTGAGCAAATTAGAGTATGGGCAACTACTAAGTGGCTCATCTAGAAGATTGGAAGACTGCTAGTTGGTTGTGCATCCCACTAGGAATCTCGCCGTTTTTATTTGCACGGTGGCATTAATTAATGAAGGACCAGTGAGGCGCTTTTGTGTAAACACACTGTGTGCAAAGAGAAATACCCGTGCGTGGAAGTAACAATGTACGGTAGCAAAGTACGCTTTTGATGTGTATTGCGCATTGTGCCCGTCTCTATCTCTGTTGTTTTTATAGTCATCATGATTGCTATTATATGCAATGTGAATTTTTCATCACCATTATTCATAATATTATATTTCTCAATATCGTCAGCATACTAATTATACACTCGATTTATTTATTGAGTTTCTGCCAACTACATGTGCTATTTCTTCTATTGCCATCAATATTATAAACTTTGCTATGATTGTAATCTATTGTCGTCAAAACAATAACTTTTGTAACTGTTATTATTCTTCGCAATATAATCAGTTTACTTATTGGTATCCTTTATAATGATGACAAAATATTATCATGACTTTTCTGACTATTATTTCAATACTGTAAATTCGTGTAATGGTTGTTGTTTCTATCTTAAATACATAAGGCAGTAGTAAACAGCTGCCACAGAGAGACCTATCTAAACAACTTAAATTTGTAATAGATCACAATATGCATACACACTCCTTAAGCCTCCAGTAAATTGGATTTCAAATCTCACACTTCCCAACAGAATATTTTTTTCTATTTAGATGATAATACATGCATGAGCAAACGTCGTGAGAAGAGTCTTTCCTTCTCATTCTCCAGAATCCAGAAGGGGAAGAGAAAACAAACAGATCCCTCACTATCTACTTCATTGATTCTACACCGCACACATGAGTACCCGCTACCTCAAGACGACGGAGCTAGACAGGCGTGCTGTATTCTGGGGTTCGATCTTTAACTGAATAAAACCGATAAGCATCAGAGATGGCCAACAGTTTGCACGAACACTGCGCTTCTAGTCCCCTCCCTCCCCCACTTCTCCGCTAAACCACCCCCGCCCTCTTCTGGCTTCACAACCACCACGACCACACAGTCCCACGTCCCTACCATCCCTCTCTTTCCTTGGAACAAAATTGTTGTACCATCTGGTAAGAAGTTTTGTGACTATAACTTTTCAATCCATGTAAATTACTATGGATTGCATTTATATTTCGACTTATAAACATTGAATTACGAAGACAGTCGTTGCAACCGTAGATGAGCGCAAGGCGAACAGTTGTGAAAATAAAAAAAGACCCACCCCCAAAACAACAACAACAACAACAACAACAACAACAACACATACAGACCCCTTAAAGAGAAAAAGAAATGCAAGAAAGATAGACAAATTCTAAATACAATATATACCGACAAATCAAATAAAAAAGAAAAAATCTAAATTGAATATACATCGACATTAAATAAATGAAATAAAATATGTAACAGGCACACTCGCACCTTAAAGCCCAAAACATTCATCAAGTTGTTGACAGACAAAACATTTTCTCTCCTTATGACTTCTATCTCTCTCTCCCTTTCTTTATCTCTCTCTTTCTCTAAATATCTGTGTATATATTACTTTATAACTATAGCTGTGCCTGCATCCATCCATCCATCCATCCATCCATCCATCCATCCATCCATCCATCCATCCATCCATCTATCTATATATCTATCTATCCATCTATCTATCTATATATTTGCCTGAATGTTTTTTTAACTATCTTCCTATATTGCATTTCACTACCTTTGGCGTTGACTTTCTTATCTTGACACATTAAGGTCGCATTAACCTTATGTTTTCCTCCTTGACATTTTCCCACCATCCTTCCTTCTTCTAATCTGCTCGTTCCTTCATTCATTCTACCTCGAAAATCGAGATAATTGGACTCATACACAACCCACGTGACCAGGGGTGGGGCTAAATAAAGCAGGCAAGATTTACTAATTAGTCCATCTCATACCCGTTTTCTCTGCCGCTTGAGGCTGCCTAGCGTGACGCGGATAGAGAGAAGGGTGGAGAGACGATATGGGATCAGGTGGAAGAGAGAGACAGCGAGAATAAGAGGAATAGAGAATGGGAACGTGAGAGAGAAAGATATGAGGGCAAGAGAGAGAGAGAGAGAGAGAGAGATCAAGAATGAAAGAGAGGGTCAATGAGAGAGAGAGAAAGAGAGAGAGAGAGAAAAAGAGAGAGAAATTTAATAAAAGGCAGTGAGAAAGAGAATGGAAAGGCTAGGAATGGGGAGTGGGGGGAACAATGAGAGCAAAAGAGAAAGAGACGGGAAGAGAAAGAGAGTGAGAGAGCAAGAAGATGAGATCAAATGAGATGGAGTGAGAGATAGAAGAGATGGAGACAGAAATCGAGAGAGGGAGAAAGAGAGAAAATGAGGGAGATGGAATGAGAGAGAGGGGAGAGAGACAAATGGAGAGAGAGATAGAACGAGACCGAGGAAAAAGAAAGAAAAGGAGACCGAGGGAGAATGTTATAGACCGAGGTGGAGAGAGAGAATTGGTTTAATTATGGGCGCCATACAAAAGTAGCCTCATCCACCTCCCTAAATCAATGAGATTGACATTGTATCCAGGATAGTGCCCGTTATCCAGTATGCCAGCTGGCTATGTAGTTAGAGCCGGCTATTTCTGCACACCATACAAGAAAGGTATGTCTGATCTTTGGAATCCCCTTCTTTTGGAAACAAAATACAGGAGCAGTAATAATATTATGTTATTTTTTAGTTCAAAGAGTTTCAAGTTTATATTTTGGTTTGGTTACCAGTTTTACCTCCATTGCAACACTATAAGGTCATTTAAGAGACGGACTGCTTTGACCCTGCCTATCAGGGCGAACCCCAGCTGAAAAGGAAAATTTCCGGCAGAAAAAAACGCAGATTGTCCGTGACAGGGGATCGAACTAGGGTCTTCCGCATGATAGACTAACCATTACACCACATCGCCGGTTGTCCAACTCCGATACAGAGCGGTGAGATCATGAAGATCTTGGTCTACAGAATGTAAAAGTAAAGGGTGCTTTACTCTGAAAGAGAGCTCCAAACGTAAATTCTGCACGACTAGCAGTCGTGTTACAAATCTGAAACTACTAATGGGTGTTGTAATGCTTGTTCTACCAAGGTTTCTACGGTGCTATCGACACCTTTTGACCATTTTTGTGTCGGAAAGTAGACATGGGCAATTATGACACGGACATAGAAGTAGAAGGGCAAGACTGCAGTATAGTGCTTATCAGCACCTCACAGGTGTGGGGAGGAGAAAGCTGTCGATCATCTCAACACCCAATCCATTCTGAATGTCTTCAAAGCTTCGCGTCGGGCGTTGACTTGGTTCTCATCCTAACTACGAGAGATATCCTTCCGTTGTTCTATATTTTCATTTTAATTCAAACTTTTGATCAAACAAAAAAGGTTTCTGGCTTCTGTTCAAGGAAGAAACTTACACAATAGCAAGACCTTTATCGTTGCCAAAAATTGGGTAAAGCCAAGAATCGTATACCCTAAAATTAAACCCAAAGGGCGAGAACTAGAAGATCTAGAAGGAAGAAGTCCTAAGAAACTCATGAATAACTTGCGGGGATGTATCTCTGGACAATTCCATGCATATCCTCCTGAAATCCGAGAGCAGAGTTGCCGGGATGGCTACAGAGGCGGAAAGAAAAGAAATGAAAATTTCCTGAAAACCTGGCTACGAGCCGAGAGAGGGATGATGGGATAGCAAGGAAATAGCACGTGCTCTGGTCTACTAAGGGAAATTCTAAAATCTTGGTGAAGACTGGTGAGCGTGCAGAGGTTGGCTTTTGACTGGTGCAGAAAAGTTGCAGAGAACCATAGACGTCTACAATATTAGTGCATCACACACTCTGATTTTATATTTGCGGTTTATCCCCCCCCCCCCCCCTCTCGCCTACATTAGAAAATGAAATGTATTAACAATCTCTCCCAATAAGTCCAGTTCACCGTTTCTTTTTTTTTCATATCGGACAGCATTATACATCTTTCTCTTCCTCACTCTCTCCCAGGATCTGTCTGTACATGGTATGGTTGTATTCATGAGTTAATTTCTCGGTAGTATATTTCGACATCCGCAGAGGAACTATTCTGGTTATCCTAATCTCGAACAGCGATTGAAAAAAATTAATTCGGCATTTTCCTTAAAGCAAGTGAGAAAAAAAAAACGTTTCAATAAATAAAAATCAACCCCACGCCTCTATTCTATCCATAGAAGACGTAGATGTTAAGAGTATTTAATAAACTTTTCCACTACATCTTTCACACTGTAAGAGAGCACATTTCTGACCTCTGAATCGCACCTTCGTAATATACTACATTCCCTGGGGCACGATCTCGCCTTTATAGATTACCAATAGACCGCGCAAGCGTGTAAAAGAGTGTCTTTGGTGCCCATTCAGAGAGAGAGAGATCACTTATTTATGGCATTAGCGCTTCCCGAGCCGGCAACTCGCTCCATCTTCCTCCAACCTTTACGTGGCTTGGATGCCAATCTGCAGACCCGAGGAGCGACTCCGATATTATTTTTCTGCCCGATTTTAAGGGCACGTCCATCTTAACGCTCATCTGTTCTATCCTACACGCAACTAGTTTCTGAAGACGGAAGATGGGAATTTTGGATCGTTTATACAAAAATCCAGCGATTATGTTGAGGGGTACAGCTTGGCTATGATATGAAGACTGTAAAATACATCTTTCTCTGTGTCAAATGAGTATGCTTTAAGTTTCTACTGATTTCCAGAAATCCTTTACAAAGTAAACATCCTTTAGTCTATGGTAAATAGTTGCCCCTCACTGGTATCAGATATTATTTTATATCTGCACTTTCCTGAATGTTTTTTTCCCACATAAACATAGATATACCTAGGCCCATGTTTTTAAAAAGAAAGACGAGGATGAAAATGGCTCTCCCACTCAACGCATTGAAAGTCTACCTTGAACCATTAAACTAAAATGAAACATGCATGAAATCCCTTCAGCATTCTGGTTGAATATTGTAACTTTAACTATTGCTTAAGGAGAAAGAGGAACAGTGTGGAATTTGGCAACACACTGTCCAAACCGAATCCGCGAATTTCTTTTAAATTGGAGGGGCAGATATTAAATTATCACATTATTGTTCCTGCCTCACATCCAATGAAAATGTTTTTTTTTATATACATTGTTCGATAGACGTTCTCTATACTGCACAGTTATTTCTTAGCCAAAACATTAAGAATTAAAACTATCAATTATCCTAAACGCTGTGCTGGGGGCTGCTACTATACGGAGTCTGCTACCATACGAGCTCGGTAGCGTAAGAATAATGGGCGATTTTGTTCCTATGTTCTTCAATATTTTATAATGTTCCCTTCAGTTTCCTGACACATTGTATTCATCATGTTTTAGAAGCAGCGGCAAATAGCCTATTTGGTATAACTAATCCCACGCAACACGACTTTAAATAATTAATGTCCAATGTATATAGGGGGTCCATTGAAGAAAATCAACAGCATTCGTCATCCCGAATAGTTCCACGATGCCCAATACTATGAAAACGATCAAGGTTTGTCCAGGCCCACTATCGTACCACGATACATGGACAATAGAAGGGTCTGCAGGTTGATCACGAACATATCCAGTCCCGTTCCCCAGAGAGGGCCTCAGCTTACTCACACCGGTTGATTGGAGCCCGGGACATTGTAGAGCGGTAAAAACGTCCGTTCTGAAACAGGCCGTTCCATCATTATCCTGGGCGATAGTCATCACACTCGAACCGAGAACACTGATGGGCAAATTGCTCTTGCACGCAAGTCAACAAATAGAGTTTTCAAACACGAGTCTCACTTTGGTTCGAAACATTGAAAGTTCTATTTCTGTTGCCACGCTGAACGCTACATTCATTTCTGAACATATAATTGATTTGTACTCGCCTCTGCTTTGACTAGGGGTAAAATTTCATTCCCTCGCACCTTTCCAAAACTCCACAAGGGCCCTTGTAAAGCAGCAATAATTACGTCATCAATTCTTACGCAGCCAATCTTCCGGCATTGTGAAGAGACATGGCGTTGCCATAGCGACAAAAGTGTTACATCACAATGCGATGCATCCCATCGTTCGGTGGAGGAAATGAAGCGAGAAACAGTGAACGGGTTATTAGATCTACGAACAATGGCCCGGCGTGGTTCTGGCTACTATTTGGCTAACCATCAGGGCTAGAGAGTGAGGTTGCCTGTGGACGTTATGTCCTGTTCGAGGTGTCGAAGACTATATGGGCTCTTGGCATGTAGGAAAAATCCCGTCCAAGGAAGAATTAAATGAGAAGAAAAAATGTAAGACTGATTTACAGAGCGCTGCGATCTATACCGCCATATCAAAAGGTTTTGTGAACTTTAGCTCCAGCGCGCTCTTGAAAATAACATTCTTAATAACTTGGGGAACGTATCTATGCAAACAGAAAATCACATATTAGCAACGCTAACAAGAATTTCTATTTTTAAGGCCAAAAGAAGAGTAGGATTCTAATGTATTGAAGCCTACAACTAGAAGCTGGAATGGGGCTCTTCGTTTATCCTAAGGACAGGTTATCTCAACAGGGAACCATATTACATCATGTTCTTATCTGAAGCATAGAACAGAACAACAGGAGTACATCAATCTCAAACTGTGCAGAAAATGTCTTCATTATTTACTAGATTTTTTAAAAAGTCATTGTTATTAACGTTGCTGTTGTTTTTGTTCTTGTTTTACAAGAGTTTCTTTGTTCGTTCGTTTGATCCAATCTAAGATTTAGCATCAGTTCTGTAAAACATTACTTTGCAATTCCATTTTAGTCGAGGAGCTGTTTTCCTTATCGAATTTCCCCCGAACTCCGTGAAAAAACGTTAACTTGGCGGTGCCCTCAAGTATTTCAGTACGCATTGATCTTCCAAAGCGTGCCCCCTCTTTAAACCTAAAGAAAAGGCTATTCATTTCCTAAGAGAACAGTTTCCGACTTTTTATTCTTTTTTTTTTAAAACAGTTTTTTCTAAGCTTAACCATGTTCTTCCGGTAATGAATGCGGTTGCGCAGAAAGGGATCGTGTCGTCTGGGGCAGACATTACAGCATTACAGGCCCTTTGGGGCCAGTGTGGAGATGGGGAACATGCAGTAGCACTTAAATGTGTCAAAAGGAAGGACGGGGACTGCATAATGTCTATCGCCTCTGTGAGCTCTTTCGTCACATTATATAGTTACTGAAATGTAATCGATTCCAATTCGCAAAACTTATTCCATAATCCAGTTACAATAACTTCCGTAATTTTCGTGTAAAACAATAGAAACCGGGAAGAAAGGGGCAACGCTTATCAACGTCGGTTTATTTCACAATAAGAATCGGTAGGCCTACATAGATATATCCACTGAACCCTTTCAGTGTTGTAATATATGAGCTGAAAGTTTTCAGCAGGACCATTTAAACGCACACACAAACGTGCACGCACACACACAGTTTTTATTTTCAAATTCATGCACAAGGCATAATATCAAAATATCAATAATATTAATAATTTTGAAAATTGTGCCACTTACATATACACACATTCACACATAGAATATGCATGCAAACACAGCAAAGAGATTCACAAGGTTTAGCACTGTGGAGGAAACACATCGACTTGCAAACGTCACCACAATCCTCACCCCTTCCAATCCATCAGAGAGGCGTTCGATCACAACAGTCTAGGACAGACATCCAAGGCAGACCTGTGCAAACTCAAAACTGTACAGGGTTTTGCTCTTTAACTTTCGCTCTATCGTGCTAGGCAGACAGGCCACCCCCAGTAAGTAGGACAGTACTGCCAGAAATATTGGCAGATGATCATTTTCCTCTTTTCCGCCAAAACGGTGCTTTAAAGTGAACTTTCGATACATGACAGTTTATAGCGACATGTGAGTTTTCGGGGTATCAACATGACATTCCCGCATCCCACTCTTGCTGATTGTTCCTATCTTCTTATTCTCTCTCTCTCTCTCTCTCTCTCTCTCTCTCTCTCTCTCTCTCTCTCTCTCTCTCTCTCTCTCTGTCTCTCTCAAGCTCTTTCTCCCTATGAAATTTTGCTACTTCTATCTCCCTCTCTCTCTATTTCTTTCCATGTATCTCTCACTCCCTGCCATTTGCGAGCTCTTTCTCTCTCTTGCGTCTCTCTCTTTTTTCACTCTCTCACTCCCTGTCTTTCTGTCTTTTCCTTCTGCCCTGCTGATATTTTTGTGTTGTTGTTTTTGTAAAAATAAGCATAGATCCCATAGCGAATGTCGTTTATTGCCTTCTTAACAATATACTCCCATTTAATAACAAACACGTATTAAAAGTTCCACATAATTATATCCACACATTATACCCAATCTCTCTCGGACGACCACCTACTGGTAAATCAAGAGCAATCGTTCCAGACATCACAGAATATCATTTCAAGGCTGACAATATACGGGAAAAAATGCAATCAGGGTGTCTTAAAGAGCTGTCTTATCTACAGGGGGTCGTATTGTAGACCTAGTCAGGCTTCCTCTTGGTTAGGTCCAACTCTTGCCTATAAAAATGCCTAAGTACATAAAATACAAACTACGATGAAAATTCTTTTATGTGACTTCTAAATAATCACAGTCATTTAGATACAAATAGCAGGTTGGACATGACAGTGAAACAAGAAACAAAAAAACTGCTTCAAACAGTGAAGTTTAAGTAGTTCTACCCAACTTCAAGAGCTGATTAAAAATCAATACTGACAACAATAGCACCAACAGAAAAAGCAACAGCGATAGGATCGGAAGTTAACAACTCAAGCAGTATCGTATTACAGAGACACCGGAGGAACAAACCACCTCACACTAGACAATGGAATCTTGGTACTAAAACGTCGTATTGATTACAAGCGCCGAAACGCTGGGGTCTCATGAATTATTCATGGTCACCCCCACGGGTTCTGAATGATTAAACCTGGGAGAGCGATACGATAAATAACCCAGACCATGCATGCCAAGCCATTGAGAACAAAACTATCTGCTGATTCCAAACACAGATGAGGTGTGATTGTTCACACAGTGAGGGTTCAATTCAAAGCAATTCATGTCGATTGCCACGCGAATTAAATATATCAAGCGTCACGCAAACGTCTACTACTCTGTTGTCAAAGGAAAAATTGGAATCAAGGGATGTTTAAGTAGCAATTTCGACCTTTTCTACGTTCTTGGAGGGGTAGAAAAGACATAATATAATCTTCAAATAACTTTTAAAAAATAACCATTGTTGACTGTTATTATAATTATATCAATCAAAACAGGTCTTTTTTTTTAGTTATGCGAGGGATAGAAAAAAGATTATATATTCAAATAACGAAACAAAAATGTTGGCTGTAATTATAGCAATCAAAACAGGTCTGACGCTGGATGCGATGGATTACTGCTGTGCTGGTAGCGGTCTTGAGTGAAAACCAGAGCAATATTTTACACAAGTTTTGAATGATAGCAGCCTTCTCTATTTTCGACTAAATAATTGTAGTAATGTATTGTCGAGCTCACCACCCTGTCTTCTCGAGAAGAATCAATAAATCGCCCACAACAACAGGCAAAGATATTTTTTTAGCACCGTGTATACGCCTTGTTCATGGATTTAAAAAGCACCGGAAACATTATTGACCCCTCTGCTGGGGCTGGTGGCGGTGGTTGGAGAGAACCTGACCTTTCATGCTACGGAAAGTTACAATTTACAGAGATTAGTGTACGTGTTTTTATAGTATTATATGAGTGGGGGGGGGGATTGGAGAGATAAACGCCATATTTTACAGAAAAAAGAAAAGCTGTCCTGACATAAACAAGTCATCATAATTATTCCAAGCAACGTTGCAATATTCATGAAACACCAGAAAGGCAACTGAAGAATAAATTTCAAAACAACCGCAATGCGTTTGAAGACTTCAAATCGTTGATGCCGATGCATTTAGTTTGATTACCGATTTTACATCCATTGCAACACTGTAGGGTCATTTAAGAGACGGGCTGCTTCGACCCTGCCTGTCACGGCAAACCCAAATTGAGAGGGATGAATCCCAGCTAAAAAATGCATAATATTATGGTCCGCACATGGGATCGAACTCGGATCTTCGCATCATAGGCGAAGAAGCATTACACCACAGATGTCGGTATGCTGATGTAGCTTAATCAATGTTCCTATGTTTTATTGATGTTTTATGGTCCTACCAACACTGTAAGGTAGTTTGTGTGCCAGAAGGAGCTTACAGCAAAGCGCAGGCAATCGACCAAGGCGACTTTCCTATTCAGAGAATTAACTTAGCTTGTCCAGGCAAGTTTCATTCGGTCGTTTTTTAAGCACGACTAGCCGAAACCGTTTGTTCTATATCTGCCAAAGTTACGTCGCTGAATCATATCACAGGTATGCAAGAAAGCCCACCGGTTTATTACAATACTAATATCAATTAAATACCAATAATATGTGGGTATAATCTGTTTTCTTTGTATAAAGAAATGGTGACTGAGCTAAAACAACCAAAGGAGCTGATGCATCTATAGGTGAACAACTTTAATCTAATGGTATCAACTATCTAGACGGCAAACTTATACTGTTGTTCACTATACGTGTTTTCAAACTTCTTCAAATGTTCACAAAAGTTGCTCACCACTACTTATTTGCAATAAACACCATGTTTTGCTTGGTCTATTAATAAAAAGGAAATATCCTACGTCTGTGGCATAAGGGTTAGGCTCTATGTCTTACTTTAAGCGGAAGACCCGACTTTTGCCCCCACGTCAAAACTAGCTGGGTTATCTGTGATTTGTCCCACTGAGCCTGGGTTGACCCTGACAGGGTCAAAGCAGGCCGTCTCTTCAATTACCTTCCAATGCTCCAAGGAGCCTAAAACTGGAAGCCAAACCAAACTAAACTATCTGAAGAAGTTATCCGTTAAAACCCTATCTCTTTCATTGATTCCAAATATGTATCGAAGGAGTTGTAGTGTAGGTATAATATCATAGCCTGATCCCTGAGTTCAGCTGCCATCCAAGATAGACAAAGATGTCAAGCCCCAAGTTCATTAATTAAAACAGTGTCACTCCGCCTCCTCCATGCTTTATTCACTGGAAGACAAGTACAAGATAGCCTGGACAGTAAACTTTCCCGTGATCCATTGTTGTTTTGTCCGTTGCTATGACGACATGTGCCACGGGTAGTATCGTTTCACGGATGACGTCATCATTGTTTGAGACAAGCTAAAGCAACGCAAATTACAGGAAGCTGTCATTTCATGAGGGATATTTGAATATCGCGTGCATGTATCACCAGTTATCGACAGGATGGGACGGGATAGTGAGGAGGAAGAAATGAAAGAGTGGTGCTTTATTTATTTATTTTTTTATTGCCTGAGGTTGTCAGACCATAGGCGTAAATAATATACACGGTGAGGTCACGATAGTGCAATGGAAGAGATTAGCAGAACAGCTACAACATATAGAAATAGGTAGGATGGGCAGACCACGCGTGAGTTTTTTCCAAGCCCCCTACAGTGAGAGAGAGAGAGAGAGAGACAGAGAGAGAAAGAGAGAGAGAGAGAGAGAGAGGATGGAAGTAGATAAAACAAAATACATAATTCATGTGCATGAAGGCCTGGCAGAAACCATTACAAGACATGAGATAGACAGAGGAAAGCATTCCACATCACACGCAAGCACTCCTAGACAGGGACAGTTCATTGTATTCATTTTTTGTGTTGTTTTGTTGATTTATTTTCTTGTTTGTTTATTTGCTTCTTTTGGAAAAGTTTTACAGCATTATGGCACAGCAAGGTCATTCCGGCGCCAGGACGTAGATAGTGTCAATAGCAATACAAAGAAAGAAGCAGAAGAAGCAGGCCCCATCAGACCGCCGGCCAATCACCCAAAAATTGTTGGTGTTGTTCTACAGCGCTTTTGACTCTGTAATGTCATATCAGAGCCAGAAAAGAGACTAGGACAATTAGTCATGCTCAGAAAGAAGAGACGAGAGTTTACCGCCGTCTTTGGTGTGACAGTTAGGTTCTTCGCTTATCAGACAGAGGGTGAGAGTTTGACCAAGACTGTGGGGAAAGCTAGATGCATTATAGGCCTACATGACTGAACACAGAAAAATGGGCCCGAGTGTGTAAAACAAAATGGTCCAGAAAACTCAACTTTTCATTCAGACACACACACACACACACACACACACACGCACACATACTCTATCTCTCTCTCTCTCTCTCTCTATCTCTCTCTCTCTCTATCTCTCTCTCTCTATCTCTCTCTCTCTCTATCTCTCTCTCTGTCTCTCTGCGCACCCTCTCTCTCTCTCTTGCTCTACCCACGTGTCCATATTAGCAATCTTTCTTTCCTTCTTTACATAACACTTACACACATAAAAAAAAAAAAAACATACTCGCAAAGAAAAACTCAGACTCATAAAAACCGAAATTCTAGAAGACTGCAAACGCGGACTTCTTCATTACTTTCGAAGTTCCTGGCCCCCTTTCCATTTCCTTGCTTGGTATACCTAAACTGAAGAACCACTATCAGCAGATCTTATTTTCCACACGAAGACAATTCATTGATTTTTCTCATCTTAACCCCATTACACTCTCCCTCATTCTTTTTTCTTCTTTCACGCTCTCTTTCTGTCCATCTCCATCCATCCATGTACCCATCTATCCACCCATCCACCCACCCATCTACCTATTTGCCAAATATTTATTCATCTAGCTAACTAGCTCCATATCTACCTACCTAACTACGTACCTGCCTTTCTACCCTACCTACTTAACTACCTATCGACATACCCATAATATATCTATTTATCTATATATCATCAATATACCTACCCTCTTACCTATTTACCTACCTATCTAATCATTTATCTATCTATCTATCTATCTATCTATCTATCTATCTATCTATCTATCTATCTGTCTGTCTATCCATCTATCTATCTATCTGTCTGTCTATCCATCTATATCTATCTATAGATCAAGGGCTAGCCTGGGCATTATACGACCTGTCTAAAGAGGCCATCCATCACATTCCTTACTACTTAATCTAACTAACAAACGCTTGGTGCAGGCTAGCTGCTTGTCTCAGGTAACCAATCAATGGATCCCCCATACGCTGGGACGTGCCCATGGGGTAGTGTTTCAGGGTTATGGTCCATGCCACTTCTCTATTAATCTTAACCTCGGCTTACAACTACTTTACCTCCTCCCACTGAGTGATTTTCTTCTTCATTCTAGATCCTCTGTTTTCTAAATCTTGCTCAACTTATCTATACGTCTATATCTTATGCTTTCTCCCTCTCCCTCTCTTTAACTGTTCTTCTCTCTCACTCATTCTCCATCCTTTATGTCTTGCTATAAATCTCCGCCTATCTTCTCTCACTCCCTTTCTCTCATTTTACTCTGTCTCTCTCCCTCTCTCTGTCTCTCGCCCCCTCTTTAACACACACACATACACACACACACATACACACACACACACACACACACACACACACACACACACACCACGCAAACGAGCGCGTGCACGCTCATACACACAGGATTTCTCAAGACAAAAGCAGCCTCTAGCTTCGAAAACTTCGGTTAGTAAATTCTAGCGTCGAATACGATTGCAAGAGTGTACCTAAATCAACTTGGTGACGGCAAACGATGAATACATTCACAGGAAATGGCTACTATCTAACGGCGAGGTATCGCGAGCATAAGAACCCCAAACTCTTTCCTTCAAAATAACGAATCTGAAAGGTCCATGAATTGTCAATGGAAGACTATAAAAAAAAACTAAAACAAGAGAAAGAGAGTGAGAAGGTGAGAAATACGCAGATCTGTAGATGCCCCATAGAAATACAATCTGGAATGTCCAAATCTCTCTTCCTCTATTTTATTTTTACCCCCCCCCCCCTTTCTCTCTCTCTCTCTCTATCTCTATATCTCTCTCTCTCTCTCTATCTCTCTCTCTTTCTCTCTATCTCTATCTATTTTTCTATTCCCCTCTATCTATCTATATCTATCTAATCCCAAGTGTGTCCGTGTGTGTGTGCCTGAGCGTATGGAAATGTATTCTCTGCTGCTCATAAAGGCCTCTGGCATTTCCCACTGGGACATCCATCACAACAGTAGGATTTTGGGGTGCTTAGCCAATGTATGACCGAGGTATGGCCAGGGTATGCTAAGTGTCCTCTCCTCTACAGGGGCAGCCGCCTTTTAAGTCTCAAAGGGATGGCTCTTGGAATACGAACAGAAGACATAAAGAGAAAGACAGTTTTCTATGAGGGTTTATTGTAGTATATGTAGACATTGGAAGGTCATTTCATCTCTGGAAAATAGATTAGGATGTTACTAACACCGAGGTAAAATGGAAGGAACAGACGAAGCCAGAGCCACCTCGAAAAACAGTGTTTGTGTGTGTGTGTGTGTGTGTGTGTGTGTGTGTGTGTGTGTGTGTGTGTGTGTGTATGGGTGTGTGTGTGTGTGTGTGTGTGCGTGCGCGCGCGTGTGCACTGTGTTTTTGTGTGCGCACCATTACGTGACAATGTGTGAGGGGATGGGTTGGGGGAAAG
>JAUKPP010110103.1:0-15509 GCA_032273245.1 Phyllaplysia taylori
GTGAGTTTGTAAATTTACTGATTTTTTTAGGAAATTTATAAATTTCCTAGTTTGATGAATTTCCTGTAACATATACAAAACCAAGATTCTGGCTTCAAATGCAGGAACCTGGGATTTTCATACATCTGGTCCTTTTTGCAGAGACCCCCACATATTATACATGTTTTACAGAAACAATTAACACTATTTCTCACGGACAGGATAACAACAGCAGTTTATTAAGTAATACCAATCCTTGTACTGGAATGTTCATTAACGAACAAGATTATTCACTATTTACACAAACACAACACTATCAGGCATCTCATATTGACAACTTGTATCACAGTAAAGTACATTCTTACATTCTATAAACTCAATGACAAAACTTTCCATTGCCGCAGAAACTTGAGATTCTTCTAACCGGTAGTTAGATATTGCACAGCGAACTACAGCGAAGCCGTTGATGACACAAAGGAAATATCTCTGTCCTCAGCTGGTAGGAAATAATCATTATGTCTCTCTAAGACCTCACATAGGGAAAGATATAGCATTGGAGAGAACTGCGCTGACCACAAGCCAAGTAGCATGGGAAGTAGAATGTATTAAGTAGGATATCCTGCAGACTTAAGTGTGGATCTGACTGCGAGTGGGACAAGAAATATAGAGATACACTTTCCATGCACAAATTTAGGCAGAAAATTATGCTCTGATGAAGATGGCTTAAGACAATAATGTTCTGATATGTTGATATTCTGTAGAAATCTTTTGCATAGAGCACATCAGCAGCAGTCACTTTGAGCAACATCAACAAATTGTCACTGCGGTATTGCAATGTCAGCAGGTTACGTTACAACCACAGGTATGTTATAAACCAGGTCCAGCCAAGATATGACCAGGAAAAATCAGGACAAATAATGTGCACTTCACACAGATATCCTACACATCAAATCAAGCCAACAAATGACCCAGACAAATAACGTACACTTCACAGGTATGTTAAACACCAAGTAAAGCGGATATATGACCGGAACAAATAATGTGCACTTCACACAAGTATGTTACACACCTAGCTTTCCCATGTGTACTGAATCACAGCTCATCCGGGTGTTTCTGTGCATGGGCCCAAGGGCAGTACATTTGACAGAGTTGTCGCTCTAGCTTTTGCTGGCCTCGCTGTGTGTACATGCGGTAGATCCCATCCTCCTCGTACTCTTCTATCAGTTCCTTGCACAAGTTCTGAAGTCTGGACAAGCACAGGAAAAAACAACAATTAAATCTACAAAATACAGCTACATCTCAAAGGATATATTGCTATATTATATGTCCAACCTTTGAATCCTAATCCAATTAAGAGAAATGCGGCAGTATGTTAACCCTTTAAACCCTGATCCTGTCAGGAGAGAGGTACCTGTAGGTTGACCCTCTCAACTTGAATCTAATTAAGAGAAAAGTGAGGACAATTTTGGGACTTTTCCGAGAGCAAATAACATTGCCAATGAGAACATTTTGTCAAAATAGTTACCACCTCACAATTGACTCCTGCTTTTTATCACTAACCAAAATCAATATTCCCAACAAAAAGACAATGACGCAAGATATTGCCCTCAAACCCTATAAAATGGATTGCCGGTGTAATTTTTTTTACAGTGAAACTTGGATGTAATGAAATCGTTGGGATCAGCAGAATGTCATCATTATAACTGAAGTCTAGTTATATTCAAAGCAGCTCCAGTAGTGAGGATAAAGAGGGGATATACCCTGGGTGACATTTTGGGGAGCCCTAATCTAATTTGGTTTTCGTCAGATAGATATAAGATTTCCTTCAGATTTGCTTTCTGATGCCGAGGGAATCGTCACCTGACACGACCACTGACTGAAGGGAGATGAGAGACTGCACACAAACTGAGCTACAGGCTTGCCTGCATAATACTATACAGTTAACCTAAGAACACGGCATGCTACATAAGGGGCATCTCGTCAAACATAAGCTCATGTGGTATGTCTTTGTTATGAAACATGCTCTCTAGTTCATTGCAAAGATTTCTGTTTACCAACTCATACTTATTAGTGTGTCTTGTGAATCAAAATGTGAGTTTTCACACATAAGTTACACAGTAAAATTCTGTCATATGACAAAAGTGTGTGTTTGAGTGGAACATGGCTTTGTATGAAATGCATTTGGGTAGAGGTTACAGTACCAACAACTGACCTGGCCTGCCACCGACCTCCAGCCTCCATCATCCCCGGCTCATTCTCGCTCTCCAGACCTTCCCCAGACAGCCGGTTCTCCCCATTCACATTCTTCAAACCATACCTGTGTAACAAGAAATTCTCAGGATAAAAAAGAAGAACAAGGCAGGAAATGCGCAGTTTGCTTTATATATTTTCTGTGACAGAAGCTACATTACTTGAAACGCGCGCTAAAACCTTCACATGTCTCCAGTAATGTTAAATGAAAATGAGGCTTGCACAACAGTCTCCCAGCAGGCCTTGCACGCTTCTCTAAACTAGAGCATCCTCCATCTTAGCAGGTGAGCAACAGTCGAAAGAACAATGTTCCTCTGGCACACACCTCACAAACACATAACCCTTGTCTGACTGCGATATATGCAAAGTGTATCCTGGTGCGCTGCTACCTGCCAACATCACAGGGCAAAAGCATCCCTGCACAGCATCACACGAACACAAAATTCCTCTAGTCTATGTGAGCCTTATGGTGAGAACTACTGGTGAGATCAGGACAGATGTTAAAGTTATGAGCCCATATATGAGTGCAAAACTGTGCACATTTCAGGGTTTTTTGGTTGGTTACAAGCTTCGAGTCCCCTGCAACACTGTAAGATCATTTAGGAGGTGGGCTATACTTAAACCCTGCCTGTCAGGGCCAACTTGGGCAGAGAGGGGAAAAATACTAGCAGAAAAAAACCTTGATAGTTTGTGCATGGGGATCAAACTTGGTTGCATTACAGGCAAAGAGCCTAACCATTACACCACATCACTAGTACAATTAAGGTTCACCAAAGGTTGATTAATACAAATGTGCACAACAGGTTTGTTTCGTGTCATTAATTTTTTTTAGAAAATGGAAGAGGATGCTGAGTTCATTGACAATGTATGGGTCACTGATGAAGCACATCTCTAGATGAACACCTTTACCAACACAGAGAACTAGACAATCTGGAAGTCATCCAGGCAGTTAGAAGGTTATGACAACAATCTGCATGACCTCAAAGTTACAGATGGAGTTGCACTCTGCAAAGACCAGCAAGAAATAATTATCTAGCTTTGGAGACTCACTGTCGATCAAATCCTTTGTTGCAAAGTTTTTCTGTCACCTCCAGGACTTCAGAGTCTGTAAGTTTTGCTCCTTTCTTCTTCTTTTTCTCTGCATTGGGGAACACGTTCATTTCCAGCTGTGGAAAAAAAACCCCAATGTATTATCAAAAATTTAATAGGGAGATTATAATGAATAATAATAATGTAAGACAGCTCCGCCGCAGATGATCCCTGATTGAGTTAGTGAACCGGGAAAGGTGATATCAGATGTTGGATTGATGAGTAGGGATAAAATGGGCATGAATGGCCCGGTGCAGAATTCCTTTAGAGTCTTCAGTTTAGAGTGGAGAACAGGGGCATCATGAAAATAAGAGCATAGACTATATAAGAGGACTTCATTGCTCCAGTTTGGCGCCCTTAAGAAAGCCTAGGATTAGACGGTATGAATTCTTACCAGTGACTTAAGCGCAGGGACATCACAAAGATAAAAGTATGGAAGATAGGAAACATCTGAAAGGACTTCCGTAACGAGCAACCACGTCTCTATCCCACTTCAGACTCAACACCCGTCTGAAATCCTAAGAATGTTGAAAATTATTGTATGAATTATTTTTGTTTTTTCCTTTTTTAAAATATTATTTATATTCTAATAACTTTTTGGAGATAAATTTTGAAAAATCTGCTGACACAGAGATTGGATTTGAACCCAGGTACGTATTATATGATTGACAAAACAGTGTTCATACCAACTGCTCTAACTCTAATCAGTAATCGGAAGTTGAGGTACAGTCAAACCTGCTCTAGAGACCACCTGTCCAAACGACCACTTCTCAATCCCCCCCCCCCCCCCTGATTTTTTTCTATATAATCTGTCCAAAGCGACTGCCACCACCCTATTTTACTGACTAACAACCACAAACCTGCCCAAGACAACCACTCGATTTTCTTTTCACCCGACACATGCCATAATCATGGGCCCCTATCACTGTGGACTAGTGATGAGCCCTTGTCCAAGCTGCCAGTACTCATTTTTTCATCTGTTCTTGTTACACAGCGTTAGCCCCTCCTAAAACTAATCATAACCCTGACATTTTCCTTCTTTCTCGTTGTATTGAGATAATAATCTGCTTGCATTATACTTATAGGCTGCCAGTCTTTATTTTCATAATTTACTGATCTGGCACTTGACTGTATTAAGAACTCACTTGATAAGCAATAGCCCTGCAACCATCACATCTGTGAGCTTTGGGCATAAACTGTGAGCCTTCCTCCTCGTCTGTAAGTACAGGGGGTGTGAGGAACACCTGGCCTGGCTTCAAGTTGTCTGGGTCGATGCCTTGTGCTCTTGCAGACTTCAGCATTGCCTCCCGTAGTTCTTTATCCTCTCCGGCTGCTACAAAGGTTGAGAAGCCAGAGAGGAATGAACAGAGAAATAGCAGAACCAGAAACATACCGGCAGCACAGATTGGCGAGGGAACGAATGAACGGCAGCAAATCCACCTGGGTTTCTTCAGACTCAGAGACGTCGACAAAATGTCGCAGCAACTTTCCCTCTGGGACAATGAAGCACAATCTTATCTTATCTTACAATGCAAAGCGTAAAACTGAAATCTATACCTTCACTGCCGTGGTCTGTGTAACTAGATCTAGAAATCTAGATCTGGATCTAGACCTAGCAGCTTGATTGAGAGCGTAACACAGACACAGCGGTCTACCCTGTGGATTGACGGTTTAGTTTCTTGTTTCTAGTTTCTATTGTTGACATAAAAGAACAACCGGCAAAAGGCAGAAGTAAAAAACGTTGTTGATGGATGGTTCTCTACGAAACAAACGCGTTGAATGAAAAAAAAGCCCACATATTTTAAAATTGTCGATAGATCTAGACTCTAGATCGATTTTTTTTTGCACTGGGGGCGACCTATGAACCAAAAGCATGTTGATGCCTCAACAAAATTTATCAATCCTAACTCCTTCCACTCTGTGGCGTCCTAATTGTATTCATATTTCGTCGCTCTCTCTCTCTCTCTCTCATTCACACCCGAGGCTTTGCGAGTTGTGACCAAGGGAAGGTAATAAATAAATTACAACTACCCAATAGATCAACATGCTTATCTTTCCACTTTCGAAAAGGAAAATGTCCTTCTCTCTAACTCAGCAGCATAATATTGTCAAGACAAAAAACCCTGAATTGTAGCTGAAAACACACACATACACACACACACACACACACACACACACACTCACACCACATAGCCTACACACACAAAAATGCACCATACACATCTATACACACATAACACATAAACCCAGAGTTAACTGTTGATGATGAGGGTTCAAGAAACTCCGCAAAGGATGATCCCAAGACTGGCTGAGAAAGGAGGAGGGTTCGGATCTGACCCAGTCGACCTGACTTGGCCTTGACAAGCAGGATTGAAGATACCTGTCTCTTACCTGGTCATACACTTATAATGTTGCAAGAGACATAAAACTAAAAAGTCAACCAATCCAAAGGAAAACAGGATTGAGTGTATGAAGACATCAAGAAACGTAGGCCTATCAGTATCAGTGATACTAATGCATAAGCTTCATAGCAGCTACACGTCAAAAACCAAGACTGTGGACTCTCCTAAGTATCTTTGATTGGTATGCTCACACAAGAAACCACCCAAAGCTTCATTCAAATGTAGCCTAGTTCTACACAGCTGAAGCCCCATCATGGTAGTACACCACAAAAACAAAAAAAAGGAAATACCACAGTCTGGGGAAGGGGTAGGGCAAGGTCTAGAATTTAGAGCTATAGGGATTTTCAAGACAACCCAGTAGGTTACTCAGACTCAGTCACCACATGAGGCAAGGAACGAAGCAGCCTAAAGCCAATTTGCCTTATCACATAGTGCTGGACTGCGATGTTAACTCACAGTCTGTTGTCTCAGTCGAGACTGCTTACAGGATAACATCAAAGTGCAAAAAGGCCTGACAGAATTTTGTGTCACAGCCAGTTGTGGCTTAAGCCTCAATACCAAGCAACTGGAGGGAGAGATATAGTAACAATAAATAAACAAGCATACACATAGAACAATCGAATTGCTTTGATGATCTGCCTGCGACTCTGCAGAACAAGCAGACCTTTAGGCTCATGCTTCTTTTGGGTCTTCATGGCAGTTGCAACATTGACTTACTCTTTTCTTCCCCATGGAATTACGTTTTGCTCAACTCTTCTTTTTAGATTTACTTTTGTAGTGAACAGGAAGGTCTTTGTGTTGATTTAAGACACCTGCCGCAACTTTCAATTCAGAAGAAATCATTGTAGGGCTAAAGTTGTCCCAGCCCAGCCAACACCATTGGGGTAACAAGGGATATGTGTGTGTAACTGAGTATACATGTGTGTAACAAGGGAATATGTGGGTGTGTTCCAAGATGTAGCCTACAGAGGATAGACTACATGTGTGTGACAAGGGATGTGTTTCTGTATAGTCTGCCTAAATAAAAAAACAAATGAGTTTCTTAGGATAACTTTTGACAGATGGACGGATTTATTCCAAACTTTGAACACGAACATATCTAATTTATTTTAACCCCTAAAATAGGCCTACTACACTAAAAATCTATTTGCTAATTGCAAACTTTTCTTTTTGTCTTTGTTAACACATTGTAGTCACTCGGCGCATATATGCGCCGACCCAAATTTGCCGATCCAGTCACACGGCGCATGTATGCGCCAGGCCCGAGTAGTCCGATCACGACACGGCTGGCTGCTTGTGACTGTAAGGGTTCTTTGTCCTTCTGCCTGTGTGACTACAAAGTATTAATTAATTTATTTGAAACTTGTGTTGAAAAAGCAAGATGCCATGTTTTTGGTGTGAGTGAAAATCATGGCACACAGAAAAGAAACATAAGATTAATGCTTTTCATTAATGCCTGGTAAGCAGAAAAACGTCCTTCGTATCAGGGACAAACTGACCTTAAAAATAAGACCATGTCTTTGAAAAAAGAATTATCTGTAAAGACTAACAGAGATTTTCTTCGTTTCAAAATTTCCAAGTTTAGCTAGCCGAATCAAAAGTTATCCAGGAAAAATCTTAATTTTTCAATTCAACAAACAATAACATGGAACATTCTACACAAAGCAGAGATGACAAAATGTTGAGTCAGCAAAAGAATGAGTGCCATAGGTCTGTAGTATCATTCAAAGATTAATAATTTATTGTAGAAAAATACAGAACTCCATGAACAAAATAAAAAACTAGAACATCCAAATCCCAAGATAGGTGCAGACTAGGTGCTGGAGGTGCAATAGGACACCTCTTGTCAAGTGCAGAACACGCAACATCTCAATAAAAAACATATCACTTGTGAAATACACGACACGGTATTTATATAAATGTAAAAGCAGTATTTGGATATAAACACATCACAGAGAATATTATATTTAAAACAAAAGCAAAATTGAGCAGATGAGTTCATAAACTATTGGAATGGTTTTACCACAATGGACTGTAGAGGTGGTTTGCCATTGAGTCATGGTGTGTGATATGTTGCGTTGAAAATAACTACAGGAATCTGTTGTGAAGAAAGATGTACAGCTTGGACTTTGAGCATGCAGTCAAAAAACTTTTCAGTCAAGATCCTCACACAAAGGGTGATGAAGAGTAACAGTATTAACCTCGACCGCCAATAAGTTTTGAAAACATCAGAAATGTGGTCTCGACTTAGAATCAGTACAATGTTTATCTATATAGTATCAGCAAATCATTAGAAAAGCTTCAAGTTATAGAGAGGAATAAATGTGCCCATAAAGGAACTTATTCAACTTGTTTAAAATAATTTGGTGATCAATGGTTATCTTCCTCAAATAACTACAACAGCTACAACCCCCCGAATGGGGGAAATGAAGGTATAAAATATCTGGTGGTGATTGCGGTGAATATCTTCACTGTTAATTACATAACTGGTGGTGATTATCTCCACTGATATTGGCACATGTGGTGGTGATTGATTATCTTCACTGTTTTTGGCATATCTGATGATGATTACCTCCACTGCTATTGGCATATCTGGTAGTGATTATCTTCACTGTTATTGATATATCTGGTAGTGATTATCTTCACTGTTATTGATATATCTGGTAGTGATTATCTTCACTATTTTTTGCATATCTGGTGGTGATTGTCTTCACAGTCATTTACATATCTAGTGATGATTACCTCCACTGTTATTTGCATACATCTGGTGCTGATCATCTACACTGTTTTTTACATATCGGGTGGTGATTGTCTCCACTGTTATTTGCATATTTGGCGGTGATTATTTTTATTGTTATTGGCTGTACAATACCAGGCTTACAATACGATACACACATTTTCTTCCTTAGTTTGGTATAGCATTCACATCATGGGTAAGCACAAACAGCCGTTTAAGAACAAATCATAAAATTTAATGAACACATTAATCACATGGTAAAAACCGGATAAAAATCAAAGAATGCAACAGAATTAGAGCAATAAATCTTTTACAATTACTAACTGAGAGGCATATTATCAGGAATTGAAAATGCAGTACACATACTACTATTGTCCATGACATGCAAGCAAGTACAAATAAAACTGCAGAAATATGTCAGCATTAGAGTCAGAGTATTACAAAATATTCAGCAGAGTTGAACAAGACAAATCACCTTATAATACTGAATCCTCAGGCAAAAATCTAAAGACAAACTGAAACAAAAACTGAAGTCAGGTGGACAAGCAGACTACCAAAAATGGAATCCAAACTTATTGTCTAAGTACATGTACAGACAATGACAAGATAAGAAGACAGCCACTAAAATGTTGAATTTATACAGGGCATTCATGAAGTAATGGGGCATTCATTGATGAACACTGGGGTACTCATTTTCCAGTCAGCCTAGAATTCCATAATTCGAAATGGATTTGAAAGGAAACAGAAGAGTTGAGATTTTCCCTGTCTGAGATCAGTCTTGCATGAAACATGGCATGATATATTACAGCCAAGAGGGAGCTATGGATAAGGACAAGACAAGAACAAGTTGAAATAGAAATCAGGTAGAGATATGGGAATGGCTTGATCATACCATAAAGAAACGTGTGTCCGACATAGTACGCCATGCTCTCAAATGGAATTCTCAAGGCAACAGAAAGTGAGACAAACCAGAGTCAACTTGGAGTGGCTGGAGAAGGTCCGCTGTGACAGAAATCATACCCCTAGTATACAGATAGAACTGCAAGCAGTGGCATGAAATAAACAGCATTGGAGATGTCTGGTGGATGGCATATGCACCAGCCTGCGAGAAAGGGTTTAAGTCTAGTAATTCATAGAATGAAGTGAGATTTTTCCCTCCATCGATACGTGTGGCGATTGATTTGTTGGACCAAAAACTGCCCAAAAAGTTGTCATTGAGTTTGTAGATATTGGAGCCAAATAGTTTCCATTGTAAGCTGTAAGAATATCGCTTTAATGTTTTAACGCTTCCGTTTCAGCCGCTGCAATCGAAGAATGTCACTTAAACATTTTTACTATTGCACTGTGAGACTGTCACTTAACTGTATTTACTGCATGGACCCAGACATCCCTGAAAACAGAGACAAAATAAAGGTGCTAAGTGAGCAAAGAAGTTGGAGGATGCTATTAAAACTAGTCTTGTGTTAATTTTGGTTAACTTGACTGAAGTAAATGCCAACAGTCTACAGATGGTCTATGCATGAGCAAACACAGACAGAATAACTATCACAGGTCAGAGCTCATCGCTGACGACTTTCATTCTCATGGCCATGTTGTCGTCATCATCACAGTAGTTACGGCACAAAAGTTGCTTGAATGGCGCACCCGTCATCTGATACCACTGGTAGATGTTCTCCTCCTCGTACTCTCCACTCACTTCATTGCAAATGTTCTGCAGCCTAGTGGGGACAAACAATGACTTTTCACTCAATGCTGTAAAACCTCAAGGGTATGAAGAAACCAGGGAACTGTTCTGGTAAGTGTAAGTTGTACACATATAATTATAATGAGGCTTTACCACACAAAAAAACATAATAAGGCCTTGTGTCAAGACCTGGCAAGCAGCCTGCAATATACTGATACTGTTTAGCATATGTCCGTGTGCGTGTGTGTGTATGTGTGTGTTGGGGGGGGGGGCGCAGGGGTGGAGGGGTTTAGGGCAATAGTAGATCACCATTATTCGCCACGTTGTGACGCCAAGGAGCTTTCTTTTAAAGGCCAAGGCCAATGTGGTGTTGTTCTTACATCAGAGTCTGTGTTAGATCGGTGAAAGGAATTTCTTTATCCCTTTCAACTTCTTTTTTAGATGAACATTGAATATTGTTTAATTCCAGCATCTTATAGGACAGCCACTGGGAGAGGGAAGCAAATGTTACGTTCATGTTTGAAATTTAAAGAAAAAAAGACTTGGTTCTAATCATGAAAACTCTTTAAGTTCTGAAGACTGTTTATAGCCTCTTGGTGGGTTTTTTCGGCTTTTTGTTACAGACTTTGTTTGGTAGTTGTACCCCACTTGTTTTACGTGCGAGAACAGAAGACTACTTTGAAGATGACTCATTGAAGCTATGATCTACGCAACTTAAATTCGTAGATGTATGGATTTGCCTTGGGGATACTTTAATTAGGAATCCAAATCTTAAACTTGTATTCTTAATTATCTCTAGCATACAAAGGGATCCACACAAGAGAGTAAATCTCAAACATGGGATCCCAAAATAAAGATGACAAAAGGGGGTCCCCAGAGATAAGAAAATGTACTTATAGAAGGGGATCCCCATATACAATATATGAGAGAGGATAATATTTCAGACGAGATTAGTTTAGAACAATGTTAAGGGGTCCCTTAATAAAGAAATTATATAAATTAGGGGTTCCCTTATTATATTGTCGAGGGTTCAAAGATAAAAATATGATAAAGTCGGGGGTCCTAAGGTACAAGACAATAAATGGAGGTCTCCAAACTGATAAATGCTGATGAAACCATCTGCAGGCAAAAAATAACCGAATGAAACTGATGGGGCGTACGTTAAACACTTTTTATAGTGAATGGTGAGATGCCCCTAAAGAGATCGACGGGATGTCCCTATGTAAGAAAAAGTGATGGGATTTCCCTAAAAAAAAAAAGGAAGAAGAATGAAGGGATGTCTCCAAGACAATGCCAAGGCGCCCCCAAAAATTACAAAGAAGGAAGTCCCGAAATGTGGTTATAGAGACCTGGTGACCAAATTAGAGGCTTGCCAAAGACAAGGTACCCAAGTGTAAAAAAAATGGAATAAAATCGGGATTCACAAGTACGGCCTTCAAAACCAGCCCTTACTTTTTTTTCTTTTCTTTCTTTTTTTCGACTTGATATCCTTTCCAGCATCTATGATATCCCTATCATATAGGTAGAAATGTTAGGAAAAGCTCATTCTTGAGCTTACGGTCAGTCTTCACCATCGTTTTGCCTTCAACTCTCCGTATATAGTCCATTGCATGCGTTTTACTTTTTTACTAACTGCATGGTGTTGTGTTGTGTTGCACTACTGACATTCCCTCTTCTGTCTGTCTATCTGAAGACAAGAGGATAGTGAAGATTGACCATCAGCTCAAGAAGGAGTTTCTTTTCATATCATTTCAACCTGCTATGGTAAGGATCTTGAGTTTCTGGTAATGATTGTATCAAGTTCTTTACTTTTGCTTATCGTTATTTTATTTTTTTTCCTTTTCCTGTTTTCCTCGCTGGCCAGCCCTTCATTTCTGAAGGAGTTTTAACTGGGGAAGACAGGTTAAGTTATAATTATACATCTATGCCGGGCTCAGAGAAGAAGATTAAGAAGAATCATTTGTGCAATAATAGGTGGTATTCTTTGCAAGTCTATGGTAATGGCAACCAGAAGATTTTTCAAGGTTATCATGAAGGAAAGAATTGCCAAGAATCCTAGTGAAAGGAATGACATATCTATAGCTCGAAAGAGCGAGTGGTTAGGACCACTAGGAGGAATTTGATGGCGAACCTACAATAAATAGAGAAAAATGAAACAAAAATAAGCGGGGACCCCAGGAGGGAAGTGGCAGGGAAAAAGCAGACGGACCTCCAAAATGGCGTCATAAAAGACCACCAAAAAAACTGGGACCCCCAAAATCTAATGGTAGATTTGGACCTCTAACAAATCGACAGAGGGAATCCCTAAAGAGGGGAAAACAAGACAGGGATCCCTTAACAAAAGTGCTTTGGCAGACAGGGATCTCAGACACAGATGTGATTGATTGAGACTTAATAAGCTGCCATACACGTGTCTACTCCAATAAGGGAGAGACGTGGACGGGGTGACTGAAAGAAAGACACGAGGAGGAAAAGAAAGACTACTTTAAGGAATAAGTCTTGAGAAGATGAAAAAGAGAGAGAAGACAGAGAATTCGGTGTTATTTATCCTCATGAGGAAACGTCATTCTAAAGTAGAACTTTTACTAGTTCTGATAAACTGTGATGCACGTAAAATTGGTGGGTACACAACACGCTTGACCACTGTGTAGTGTGTATGTAACTCTTTATTTTCCAGCTCTTTTTATCTTTTTAATTACCACTATAAAAATCAGTCTTCAAGATATTCAGATGACTCTTATTTTCATCATGTTTCATAATTTGCTCTCAATTCCTTTAAACTTTATAATTCAGGATGGACAAGACCTTTATCTATAAACTCTAGATTCAGGATTGGTGGAAGAAGTGTGTGTATGTGTGTGGAATTGGTTGCGGGGGTGGGGTTTGGGGGGGGGGGGGGGTAGGTCGCTTGAGGGGTGGGCAAAGGGGTGTATAGTGCAGAAATCAGCTTTTTGGCGATTCGCTGGAGATGTAAGACAAACAAGTAGCCACGCTCCCGCTTCAAGGCGGTGTAACCGGCCTGGGTTGTAGAGAAATCGGTGGCCGAGCAGTAAATTCCTCGCCTTGTATCGCTGCAGCTTTAAGTTTTATACCATTCATGCCCAGGGATATTTTGAGTTTTCAGTGGCCTACCACTGTGCTGTTCAAGATAGGATGCACCGACTTTCTTAGATCGTAAATGCCGTAGTATTTTGTTGGGCGTAAATCCAAACTATTCCAACTGAAACTGGCTCTGTGGTGTAATGGTTAGGCTCTTCACCTGCCATGTGGAAGACACGAGTGCGATTTCGAGCGCGAACGATCTGAATTTTTTTCTCCTGGGATTTAAACCCTTTCAACCTGACTTGGCCCTGCCAGGCAGGGTTGAAGTAGCCATCTCCTAAATTACCTTACAGCGTTGCAAGGGACATAAAAATGGCAACCATATCATAATCCAACTGTTTCACGGTTTATATGGTTTATACCCATTTCATAACTCACGCGTGCGGTGTCATGCCACAGGGACTAAAAAAAAAAAAAAAAAAAAAAAAAGGCTGTGACGACTACCTCTTACCTAGCTCGAAGTCGGATGTTAAAACTGGGGTCTAGGAACAAACAATTTATAACTGCTATCGCCCCGCCTACTGGCGTCTGTGGCGTGATGAGTAAACATCCTCACCTTGCACGCTGAACACAGGGGTTCGAGACCCACGTTGGGAAGGTTATTTTTTATATTGTTTTTGTTATGTTTTTTAGTCTTTCTGCTGGGGTGTTGTGACAATTTCGATTCTGTTTGACTATGACACTGACAGGCCAAGTCGAAAGGGTCACTTCATAAATGGACAATTTTACGTCACCAGCGGCCTAAAACCAAAATCAACGAAAGGACCGTAGCTACCCCCTTCCTCTCTTTTTTCTCTTTCTCTCTTCTCTCCCCCCCCCCCCCCTTCTCTGTCTCTATCTCTCTCTCTCTCTCTCTCTCTCTCTCTCAAAGACGCATAATATTCATAAAACAATCTAAAATCACCCTCGAGTGGGTGATGGGTGCTCCGGTTGTGTCTACTTCTTATCATGCTTCTTTAGTAGGACATGTAGGCCTATTGCCACTGTCTTAATTTAGTTCCTTGGTTTGAATTCCCAAGCAGACAGTATCGATTTTGTCATTGAACCCTAACAAAACAAACACCCACGCCCCGGCCCACCCCCGCACTGTATCTAGAAAATTCAACGTAATATGCGTGAGCCGAACAATCAGGTCTCCAATATAACGCTTAATTATTCCAGGTGAGGATTTTTCTTTAGCCCTCCCTCTTTCCGGACACACACACACACACACACACACACACACACACACACACACACACACACACACACACACACACACACACACACAAAGGGAGAGAGAGAGAGAAAGAGAGAGAGATGCATACACCCATATTGACATATACACACACACACACACACACACAGGGCGAGAGAGAGAGAGAGAAAGAGAGAGAGAAAGAGAGAGAGAGAGAGAGAGAGAGAGAGAGAGATGCATACACACATATAGACATACGCACACACATTCACACACACGTTGACATACACACAAACATTTCCTCTTGACTTTTGTCAATGCTGTGCACACACACACACACACACACACAAATACACACACATACACACACACATAGACACACACAAACACTACCTCAAGCACTCACGCAGTATGTTTCCTCATTTACCTCTGTTCCCAGTCAACACACATGACTTGTGTACATTCCACTCGGCGGGAAGTTTATCCATGCGAGCCTGTGTAAATTCAGAACGACTTTGATGATTAAACTAAAGGGCCCCCCGCATGAGAGTGGTGGTTGACCCATTGAGCTTTGGTGGCCATGTCGTATTTGTTTGGCATAAACACGTAGTAAGGGATGATGAAACTGGTGTGAGAAGCTGTTCCCTTGGTTCGGTTTGGTTACCAGTTTTACGTCCCCTGCAACACTGTAAGAGACGGGCTACTTCGACCCTGCCTACAAAGGGCCAACCCGGACTGAGAGGGAAAAAATCCCGGCAGAAAAAACCCCAGATCCCCGGTGTATGCATTGTGTTTTGTTGGGGTGGGAAGTTGTGGTGGGTGAAAAATAGTTTTCGCGTCTATTTGAGAGGTGTTTTTTGTTTTTGCTTTTGTTTCTGTTTCTTTTGTGTGTCGTTGTGATTGTTGTTTTTTGTTGTTGCTAGGACCGTGTCGTTATGTCCTAGGATTTTGTGATGTTCAGGTGGTACTATTCAGAACTCTACAGGGCAAGACATCCCCCCACCCCATCTCAGTATAATCCTGGGGGGGGGGGGGGGGGTGTACTGGGTTGTTTCGGTGTTTTCATGGCTCCGCCTCCGGTCTTATCGG
>JAUKPP010110214.1:0-15507 GCA_032273245.1 Phyllaplysia taylori
CTGTGGGTAAGAAAGTCGAGAATCCACAGAACAAGGTTTTCATTTAGTCCGGTGTTCAGGAGTTTGGGAATTAGGAGATGGGGCTGAATAGTATTAAATGCGCTTGAAAAATCTACAAAAATTTCTATTTATGGTTGTAGATCAGGATTTATTCTACTCAACGAGTGAAATTGCCAAGTTGGAGCCACTAGTTTTAACTAGTGATTACAGCTGTCAATTTCACGAGTAGAGTAAATGTTGATCTACTACTAAAACGTGTGTTATAAATGCTTTTGACTTGAATGGGTCCAAATGGAGCACATGTTAACATGGCTGGTGGTTTTGCAAAGAAGCAAACAAAGAAAGGTTAATTCAACGACTGGGGGTAACAAGTCGACAAGCGCTAAGTTTCCAAAAATCTTTTTTCGTTAATATTGATTATATCAAAGTAACTGCATTTTGTGTCAAAATATGAGCTCACCGCGACTAATAGAACTGAAGTTGCAACATATCGGCAGGGCATCAGTGCTCGAGTTATTTATTTATAGAGCCACCAGCTTCTTAAGCTGTTACAGAAACCATTGTGAAAATGGAAATAAGAAAGTTTTTTGGCTTTTCTGTGAAACTGCAAAATGGTGCTTGTTGACTTGTCACCCTCAGCCATCGAATTTAACGTGGACTATTCTCCCCCTTTGCAAAGCAACCAGGGAATATGTTCGTGTTTTGCTGAGGTTTTGCAAAGAGATGAAAAATACAAAGATCAGTGTGTACTGTTTGCCCCTTCGTAAAATTTACTAAAACTACCAGTGATGAGTTCATGTGTTGCTTAGGTTTTGCAAAGAGATGAACAATACAAAGATCAGTGTGTACCGTTTGCCCCTTCGTAAAATTTACGAAAACTACCAGTGATGAGTTCATGTGTTGCTTAGGTTTTGCAAAGAGGTGAACAATACAAAGATCAATGTAGACTATTCACCCCTTGGCAAAATAACCAGCGATGTGTTCATGTATTGCTGAGGTTTTGCAAAGAGGTGAACAATACAAAAATCAATGTGGCCTATTCACCCATTTGTAAAATTTACTTAAACAACCAGGGCTGTGTTCATGTACGCTAGGGTTTGCTTTACTTCAGTTGACAAAGCCTGTCCCATGTATCTCTGCAATAAAAATTGTCTTTCCACATTCACACGTTGCCTTCTTATTTTTCACTATTCTTTCACTAATGAATATTTTTGCGGGATTTTTTTTTGTGCTGAAAGCCTCACCTCCATAATGAATTGCCATAATTACTTAGCTGTTTCATGATAAGACGTTTAGTATGAGACTGACATCATACTTTTCTGCACAAAAAATTTCAAAATTCTCAGCAGAATTTTACCCCCAAAATGACCAAATTCTGCAAGCATTGCGAGCTATTATAAACCCTTTTATTTCATACCGCTTTTTACAAAAACATGGATTTTTTTTAAAGGAAAGGAATATTTGCATGTTCAATGGGGAAAATTACTAATGTATTGAATTTACGCTATTAAAAATTGCAGACTAAATGGAAGTCACTCCGTTGTCGTCAGCTCGGTTTGGCATGAATTTGTTCGTAATTCTAAGGTTAAAAACAAAATAATTCTGCAAAATCCGAACATGCTGCGGATCAAATTCCGGGGCGCGGTTTAACAACTTTTCCGCGATTGCAGCGCCAGCGGAAAAGTACGATGACAGATTAGACACAAGCAAGCCCATTGTTGCTCTGAAGCAGCTGACTTTGTCCCTGACCTATTCGCTATGCTTGTGGCCAGGTTTTACCGGCTTAGCAGACCAACCCACAGCATGGCCATCATCTTAATATCAGACACTTCGAAGCCAAAATGGCATTGTTTGCGTCTACTTAGTACGGTAATATAAGACATCTCGTGGTGAAAGAGTAAGTATTTTTTAACTTTAAGTGCAAATTCCATGTCCCTAAATTTTTGTAAGACTGATTTATTGATACATGTATATTAGTTATGGTTTTACATCCCTTGTAACACTGTAAGGTCATTTTTAAGGCAGGCTACTTCCACCCTGTCCATCAGGGCCAACCCAGGCTGAGATGGAGACAGCATCCCAGCAGAGAGACGGAGATACTCATCAAAGTGGGAATCAAACTCATATCCTCTGTGTGATTGGCGAAGAGCCTACTATTACACCACAGGCGCTTAGATACGTCGGCCAGCTGCAATGTTTTCAATCGAGCACTTACACCTCGCAGGTTGAGAAGCAATATTTTAACTACAATCAGTGATGTAATTTCACATCTGATTTTACAGTGAGGTCCAACCCTTGTGGAGCACTTTTCTCATAACAGCATTTTTGCAGTTACAATAAAATTTCCCCACAGAGATCAATAAAATCGTCATATAATATGTCTCTCAACCTTTGATCTCCCAACTGGGGCATAGTGTCCATCTCAGCCCAGGTCAGGTTGGTCAAAAACTCAAAATCAAGATGATGTTGAAATTGAAGTTTTGCTGGGGGGCAGCTGGATGGCCTAGTCCTATTATCACTATTAGTAGATTATATCAGAACTAATTTCAAAGAAGGACTCTGGTTCGAATACTATCAGAGCGATTCTCTGAGAAGCTTTCACTCCTTCCCACATTAGAGAAGAATGATAAAATCAGAGATTATGCGCTTGGTTGTGGTTACTGTTTTACGTCCCCTGCAACACGTTAAAATTTAAGAGACAGGCTACTTCGACCCTGCTTGTCAGGGCCAACCCGGGCTGAGAAGGGAAAAAACAGATCGTCAGGCCAGGGCAGAGAGGGAAAAAATCCTGGCAGAAAAAAATGCAGATCGTCCAAATGCGGGATTGACTTCGGGTCTTCCGCCTGATAGATGAAGAGCCTAACCATTACACCACAGCCCATGTTTTATTACACCACAGAAACGGCCATAAAGACTGGAACAAACTAGGTAAAGTGAAATTGAAGGAGCAAACTACACACACCTGAGAACCAGTCATCCATCATTCCTCATAGAATTTATTACTACTTTTGCAAAGTAGGCTACATAAGCAAGTGATGAATCGCGGATGGTTGGTGGGCGCTCTGAGATAGTCTCCTCTGTCTACTTCTCTCTATGTGTTGTTATTGTCCTACTCCTAATCACCGGCCCTGTGGTGTAATGGTTAGGCTCTTCGGCTGGCATGCGGAAGAATCAAGCTCGATCCCAGGCGCAGACAACCTTATTTTTTTCTGCTGAGAAGTTTTCCCTCTCAGCCCGGGTTGGCCCTGACAGGCAAGGTCAAAGTAGCTCGTCTCTTAAATGATCTTACAGTGTTGCAGAGGATGTAAAACTGGAAACAAAAAAACAAAAAACTACTCTTAATCTACTTCCTGGCACTGCCTTATATAGTGTCAATTATGCTTCAAAATGTCAACCAACAAAAGAAACAAGAGAAGAACTGTAAACTGTGGTAATGTCAGTGGGCGTTTATTCAAGTGAGAAGCATGTTAATGAAATACGGAGGTAAAAGAAAATGAACATTTGAAAAATAAATATCTTTAAAAATACTGATGAGATTGTGAAACATAAAAAATGAATGAAAAAAGAAAATGAGTTTTACATGAATAGAAAACATAATTACCAAATGAAAAGAAAAAAAATGAGAAAGGTACAATATGAACAGAAAAAAAGAAAAATATGCAACTAAAAACTGGATATAAAACTGAATGGCATTAGTAGAGCTAGGATGAGGGAGCGGGTGGGTGGGTGATGAGGTGGGCGGGATGAGGGTGTCACATCTCCCCACATTCTGATATCGTCACAGGGATCTTGGGTTTGTTGTTCGGCCCGACAGGAACATTCTCAATCTTTCTCAGCACCAGGTGACCATCAATGATTTTACCTGAGGAAGTCGTTGTCATTAAGTTCTTTGTCTTTTTTCGTTGAACTTGTTTACCACAAACTCTCTTGAATCTTTGTAGATCCCTACAATAAACTTTCCGTTGCCATTTGAGAGTACAGTGAAATCTTGTAACACCGCCCCACATTTGACCACCCCCTTTTCACTGTGGTACATTTTGGTTACTGTATAAAAACAGTCAAACATCCGCCAGTACTTTACGGGGTACATATCTTCTTAAGCAAACATAGCAAATAATGCCAGCTCAAAACTATTGAAGTAATACAAAACCCGCTCTCACTCTCACTTATGCCTCCCTTGACAAAGCGTAAGTTTCGCCAGGGTGTCGATGCCTGCAATAAGCTCCCCACTCTCAGGCCGCATCTCTGCAGCAGCGAGACACACTTTAAGGGGGATAACTGTGTCAATTAGCTCATCATGTTGTCCAACATGTGTATCTCCCCTGTCCTGCTCTCATTGTACCACCATTCTCTCTTAAAGCCAGCTTTTCAATGGTCCCATGGTTGGCAGTTTAACAAGGTTTCACTGGATTGTACAGCATTCGCCTCATGCCATAGTATCTTTTCCTCAAACCACGATTCACCATTAACTTGTACATTCATTAAATTCTTTGAAAAGTGAACATTAAAACAAAAAGTACATAAAAAGTGTATGTTTTAGACACAGTTTATAATAAGGAGTGAAAAATACTATATGAGACTAGGGGACTTCAGAAAGTGAATGTTGCAGTTGAGGGTGCGTTTTCAGCCGAGTGAGTAATACCGAGGTTCTACTGTTGTAGTGTTAAATACAGATTCTGTAGAAAGCTTACTAAATATCTAACTGATGTAATTTATACAATAACTTATATGTGAAAATTTTCTGCCTTTCTAAGCTGTTCTACCTTGGTTTAACTGTTTTCAAAGATATTTGAGTGAGTATTATACTACAAGATACATTGAGTAATTGCTAAAAATAAACAGATTTAATAACAGAAGGCATACTTTTCTTTACTTATTAGAGTAATGATCTCAAGAAATTGAAATGACAGTATAAAACTCACCAAAAACAACATGCTTCAGATCAAGGAAATCACATTTTGTGCAGGTAATGAAAAACTGGCAGCCATTTGTGTCTTTCCCACTGTTTGCCTGTGTGAGAAGGAAAAAAAAAATCATGTTGTCTTCACAGTAAAGCGTATTAGTAGTACATGTAGTAAGGAGTGAGTTATTTATAGAGGCACCAGCCTCAGCAGTTTTAGCCTCTTCTTGTTTTGTTTTTTACCTAAGCACTTAAGTAGGCTTAAGTTTCCCTGGCGGTTGTTCGTTGTGTGCTGCACCCGCAGGCACTTTGTTGTCACGAAAAGCCATATAAGGCAAATTTGTTTGTCACTGTACAGCAGACACAATACACAGTCAAACCTCATAATACTCAATACAGTTGTCTATGAATAAGTTGGTGAGTCCGGAGTGGAGAAAAAAGACAACGATCGACTTATCATTTAATATAGAGATGAAAAAAGGCTAAGACTCCAGAGAATGATCCATTTTGCTGAAAGTTAACTCAAGCGAGTCCAACTTGCAAAATGAGAGTCAAATGTACTGCCAACTGTGGGGACAAGCATAAACTTGGTGGAATCAAAAGGGTTAAGATTAATATCTCTGTCTTTTGCTTAACGCCGCTGATTGCTAAATTGCCAGTATTGCACCATCTGCTAAAGGCTGCCAATTGACAGTAAATAATAATGACTGCATTTATATAGCGCATATATCCCCGCTAGAAGCAAGCTCTTTGCGTTTTACAATCAATTATTACCCCAGCACACCAAGTCAGTCAGAAACCTTCTTAACTTCCTGGGAAGCATACAGTGCAGGCTGCCATTTTACAGGCGCTAAAGCACTAGCACACGGACAAGATCGTTCGCTGTCTATAGCCTGGTACCCATTCACACCTGGGTAAAGTGAGGAAAATTCGTGTAAAGTGCCTTTCCCAAGGACACAACATTGGGCCATGCTGGGATTCGAACCCGCAACCTTTTAATTACAAGTCCAGCAGCCTAACCACTAGACTACCAACACCAGCTGTCGATAAACATCTCTTACCAAACTTTCCATGCCTGGCAAGAACTTGATTATGATATTAGTGACACGCATTTCTAGAATTTACTACATGTAGAAACTGAAATGCCCTTTGCTCCAATACAGCAAGCACAACTTGACATTGCTGATCTCAATAGTCATTGGGTAAGAGCTGGACCAGTGAGAAGCGCAGTGCAAAGTTGCTGTCTACCAATAAGATAAGATTAGATGAGATAATATAAGCACTTATTGTCCAGTCACTGGCACATTGGCTAGGCATTTCATACAAAATACAGTGGTGGATATTTCAAATGTCATTCTGGCTATTTCAATAAACCCGTGACATATGTAAACAATAACTAACCGACAACAATTACATTCACAAGCTTAAAAAAGACGCATTTCAATACACATCACAGAACTATCATTACTAGATTTTTCCAATTTTTCAGGAGAGGAAAAAAACTGGGTTTCTGCTACATTATTAATCAAGGAACGATAAAATGGAATTTGACCACTGTTTGTTTTTATAAATTGCCAGACTGAGATTTTTACTGGAAATGCGTCCCTTGCCATTGCCTTAGAATATGCAAAAAAGTTATTTCGCCAAAAATCGAGTCACTATAGTTGAGCTGCCATCCTGCGACAAATATGTTTTAGTCGCAGGCTAAACAATGGGGATCAGAATCCCGTCCTCTGTGTGAAAGACGAAGAGCCAAAACATTTCACCACAGACGCCAGTCAGTATTCATTGCTATATAATTGATACAACAAAATTTGAAAAGAGTTTTTACACCTTCAATAAATATTGAAGGCAGCGAAGAGCCATATTTTCATCTGACAGATTTGAACATCATACTGAAACTTATGCAAGAGCACCAAAGTGGAGTTAAATTACAGTTGAGCCAGCTCAAGTGACCACTTGCATAAGCCGACCACCTGCAAACATGACCACTTCCCATAGAATCCCAAATTCTTTTTTTCTATATATTGTCCCTCTCAAAGATGACCCCCTGTCTCAAACTACCCCTTTTTTGCGACAACGGATAGTCATCTTAGACAGTTTTAACTGTAGCTGGAATGACATGGGCTAAGCTGAAGAACACTTTTCTTCCAGAACCGTGTCCATTGAAGGAGTGTTGTTGCAACCCTTCGTTCCAAAAAAAAACAACCAAAGATACAAGTAAAGGAAATCACGCTATTGAAAGTTATAAAAAATATAAAAATAATAATTGAATAATACATGTAATAATAATAGATAATAAACATTTTAAAGATATATAATTGTAATACATTATTATTATTATTATTATCATTATTATTATTATTGCTATAAAGGACAGATTATGTTAAAAATCCCACCTGAAATACATACTACATACCATTGATAAGATGCCAGCACATTCATGCTTCAACTTGAAGTTCTCGTCAGCAAATGGCCGTCCAGCGTACATGCTGGTCATGCCCGTCCCATCACCCTGGTGGAATAAAGACAACATTTCTGTATACAGTTGGACCTGCTTAAGCAACCACCTGATCAAGACGACCACCTGCATAAACGACCACTTTCCATCGACTACAAAATTACATTTCTTCTATTAGTCTTCTCTAAGAGGACCACCTGTCTAATACGACCACTTTTCTCTTGACATTTGGGTGGTTGTCTTAGATAGGTTTAACTGTACACTACAGTATCATTATCATCACAAAACTTTTTCATTTCATCTTCAATTCTTTGAATAAAAATAGCACTTTACTAATCCCTGTAGAATTATTTTTTTTACAATGGTGCAAATATACAAATACAATCATAATTTATGCATACAATAACATATAGGAGCAAATCAACATCATAAACAACAATCTATCATAAGATGCACACAAACACCACTGCTGGTACCTGCGCCTGAGTTACCTATTACCATTTACCATTTAGGCCAAGTGAGGAAATTTGTGTTAAGCGCCTTTCCCAAGGACACAACATCGGGCCCCAAAGGGTTTTTCAAACCCATAACCCCACCCTTCAGTAGGATAAGAGTCCAGCAGCCTAACCACTAGGCCACCGATACCTAGGTAGTCAGCTTAATCAGTGGCGTGAATGTTTCTAGTTCATATAAGTGATATTAACATGATTTAACATGCAGTCGATACTGTACATAATGGACACGCATAAGTGCAGGTGGTCGCTATGGAGAGGTGACCACTGAGAGAGGTTCGACTGTATAGTTCCTTAAGTGATAAAAATGCCATAGGTTCTAAGATACCAGAGCATTAAATTTGGAATGAAAAATGTCGTATGTCTAACAGTCAGGTCCACCAAACTCAGTGCGTCAAGACTGAAAGAAAATGTTGATTGTAAGTAAGCAAGATTGACTTTATCTGTTTTATCAGACTAAGCGCAGCATAAAAGTCTGGATTTTTCACCAGACGATAACTGACCAATGAATAAATGAAATAGGACAAGCAAGAGATGGTCTTGATCAAGAACGTGTGCCTCCTATAAGAATAAGCTGAGAGGTAAGTTTAGTTTTTTAAAGTATAAAACACTGTAGTGTAAGGACATTATATCTGCATCAGCATGTCGATTTAGACAGTAGTACTAACACTAGGAAAGAAGTAGAAGGAGCAGATCATACCACAGCTCCCGCTAACCAACAACGGGGAGTAGTGCAGTGAAGGTCTTACTGTTTAGAGCTGACCTATACAATCTTTAAGTTCTTTTAGAATTTTTGGCATTATTTTATTTTTCCAAATTGAGTTCATGCCCTGTAAAAGAAAATCAGCAAAAATGTTATTACAAAGGGAAAAACAACCCTATAGAATGTAGGCCTATAAATATAAATTAATGTGCAATATTTTGATTGGAAAAATGGAAATTTTATCCTCCTCTTTTTAAAATACATGTACGATGAAATAAGATAGGCATAATTTATTGTCCAGTCACTGGTAGGCTACATTGGCTTGGTGTTTCATACAAAATATTGCGATGAACATTTCAAATCTTATTCTTGCTTACGTGTTCAAATCTTATCATACATGTTCAATGATTTAACATACCGTTGATTCTGTACATAAAAGACACTCATTAGTACACTCTGTGGGCGGTTGGCAGTAGGAGAAGAGCCCAAAAATGACAGTACAGGCACTGATTTCATCCTCTTTGCTAACCTGTGCTTGCTGACCTCTTGAGCATCCAGTCTAACGTTAAACCTTGCAACAAGGGAGGCCAACTTCTTAAAGATACAAATTTACTGTACTTTTGCGTCAGCATCAAGTAGGCTTGTCATAATGTCAACTTCAAAATCTGACAAAAAGAACAAACAAAAATACTTCTTGAAATAAAAAAGATAAGTAAGCAAGGTTTATGGAAGGCACACAGGGCCAAAAGAAATGTACGGATTTCCAAAAATTTACGAAAAATCAGCATCCTTGCTTGCAGCAGTCTCCCGTCTCTTAAATGACCTTACAGTGTTGCAGGGGACGTAAAACTGGTAACCAAACCAAAACCAAGCAGCAGTATAGTTTGAGCTGAAGCCAATGACTTTGTATTTGTTTGCTTTTCATGGGTAGTAATGCAAAGTATAAAAATACCCTCTCTACATAAAACGAAAACTTTCGAAAAACAACAAACTTCTGGGGAACAAAGAAAAGGGTAAAATAATGCACAATACTTACATTGACAAAATCTCCACCTTGCACCATAAAGTCTTTGATCACCCTGAGGAAACATAAGACAAACTAAATGTCATGACATGGCAAAAATAGTGAGATAAGACAGGACACAAATAAGATAACAGATTAGATCCAACACCAGGGAAATTATCAGTGCATGCACATGTACCATACAAGAACACGAGATCCATTTAAGAAGCCTACATGTACTTTAAGCAGGATCAAAATACAAATGAACATAAACACATCCATATGAACCAATATGCACATAATATGTATGTACTATATACAATGAACTCAGTGTCCCACTCTATATAACTTTCTCTCTCTCTCTCTCTCTTAATCTCCTCTCGCTCCTCCCATCACCCCCCCCCCCCCCTCCCCCCACACACACACCTTTCCTCTATCTCCCTATCTCTCCTTTTCTCTCATAAAATGCAAACTGAAAACAAAACAAAACTGGCATAAAAATAATTACATTATGATATTTTTCACTTGACAATGTAGCAGCTGTCTCACCAGTTTGTTTGGGGTTTTACAGCTCTATCGACTCTGTGAGGTCCTTTTGGCCCTAAGAATCATTCCAAAGTACTTGGGTAGGAATTAATTTTGGATCTTGCCTGAGCTGCAGCCTTAAAGACCTACTTTTTTCAATTTTCAACCACCAACGGATCTTTAACCAGCACAATGTGCACATGGGCATGGGGCCTCCAAGATTTTTCATCCATATCTGAGAACACTAGGTGTTTGATCATACCGGCCCTAAGATCAGAGGTGTGGTTGAAAGGGAAGGAGTAGACAAGGAAGTAGAAAAGCGAAGCAAGGCAGGCGACAAGAGTAGCAGGGAGTAGGAGAAGACTAGGAAGAGGGTGAGAGGAAGAGTCAGACAGTCAGCTGAAAAGGTAGACACGGCATAGAAGGAGAAGAAGAGGAAGAAGAAGAAGAAGAAATCAATTGGGGATAACATGCCTGCACTGGCCAGATTCAAACCCAAGACGGTTGGCATGAGAAGCAAACACCATAACCTCTAGACCACGAGAGGCCCCTGTCTCATCAGGTACCTAGCATAAAGAAGAACAATACTAAGACTAGTCAGCCTGGTGTATTCTATAATATTCTGATAGGATGGGACATTGCAGTAATGGTCAATTTATGTGTCCACCGTGCCTAAAACATGATGAACTCCAACGCAAAGTGTGACCACAGCCAATCTCCTAAAGGAGAAGCTGTGAGGCAACCTGGGGGCCCTCCGGAAAACAGCCTTATCTGTGATGTTGTCAAATGTTGCCGAATTTAGAATAGATGAAGGTTGACAAAGAAAAAAGAAAAAAAAATAGATTGCATTTATATAGCGCATATCCCCGCTTGAAAGCAGGCTCTATGCGCTTTAAAATCAATAATTACCCCAGCAGACCGAGTCATTCAGAAACCTTCTCAACCTCCTGGGAAGCATACAGTGCAAGCTGCCATTTTATAGGCGCTAAGACACTAACATACGGACAAGATCGTTCGCTGTCTATAGCCAGGTACCCATTTACACCTGGGTGAAGTGAGGAAAATTTGTGTAAAAAGCCTTTCCCAAGGACACAACGTTGGGCACAAGGTGGGATTCGAACCAGCAACCTTCCGATCACAAGCCCGGCAGCCTAACCTCTAGACCACTGACGCCATTGTGTGGCAGCATATAAAATTGTCTAGGAGTATCATCGTTGACCTAACTTCAGACAGTTAGATTTGGTTTGGCTACCAGTTTTACATCCCCTGGGACACTGTAAGATCATTTAAGAGACAGGCTACTTCGACCCTGCCTGTCAGGGCCAACCCACGCAGAGAGGGAAAAAACCCTAGCAGTGAAAATCCAGATCTTCCGCTCTTGGGTCAAACTCAGGTCTTTCGCATAACAGACGAAGAGCCTAACCATTACACCATAGCGTCGGTTCAGACAGTTGAAAGAGACATTAAGCCACAACAAATCAAATAGTCAGAACAAAAAACATCATCATCCATAAGTAAATGTCCCCAACGGCTGTCCTACCTGTGGAATGTGGCACCTTTGTAGCCAATAGGCTTCCCATCTTTCTTGTATTCCCCAGTGCAAAATTGTCTGCAAAATAGAAACAGATGAGTGGCAAAAATATTGTTATTTTTCATATTTTCATTTGTTTTATCGAAGTGCGCTGTGTGGTCACATGCTCCAGTCTGTTGTTATTTTCTTTCAAAATGGGAGATAACTCCTCTCGTGTTGCATCAGAAAACCTCTGTGTCAAGTGTGTTTTGCACAGCGCAGGCATGTCTAGCCAAGTGCTGAGTGACCTTCATACACGCTGCCATAGTTGACAATCAACTTTTCTTTTTTTTTAAATTGCTAAAGTCTCAACAATGCAATTAAAAGAAACAATAGTTTTACAGGAAAAGGAGAGAAAGGAGAGAAAGGCGGAGAAATAAGCCTGTTACAAAATTTAACCAGTATTGCTTACACAAGATGGTTTTTAAAATTTGACATGTGTACCTCTGACTTACCTGAAATTTTCAGCTGTCTTGGGAACAACATCATAAAATAATTCAAACTTGATCCTCCCAGCCTCCTTGGTAAAGAAATGAATACAAAACATTGTTAAAATTCTTCTGAAAAAAATAAATTACAAAGTCTTTAAAATAACCCTAGATTCCCATTAGGTGCGTGAAAGTTGACGTACAGATGATTGCTAATTAGTATTATTAGATCTAGAGTCAAATCTAATCTAGATTTAACAATAATTTATTGAATTTAAATTTAAATGAATAAGAAAATGAGGGATTGCTGTGTGTGTCACTAGTGTCAGCTCGGACATTGATCAGCCCCTACCCCCTTCCCTTTTGTGCGTGTCTGTACACAGTATGTGTGTGTATATACAAAATTTTTACAGAAACTTGTGAATGTGGTAAAAACATTTAAGTGAAGAAAGTGGGGAATCATCAGCAGAAGGCAAGAGAGGGTGGACGAGGTGAAATAACTAGTGACTGACAGTACAGTGACAGTACAGAGTAGTAGTAGTAGTAGTAGTAGTAGTGACTCAGTGAGGGTGATCTTGTACTTGTTAGTTCCATTTGTTACAGTTAAAGTTCGAGTAGTATTGATGTTGCCTGGGTATCGAAGAAGAGTGAGCTAAGCGTGAGACCAGGAGGAAACACTCATCCCAGCATTTTTTATTACAATTCAGAACTATTTCAATTTCAGTTTCAGTCTAAGTCTACTACTAATACTAACTAACTAAGCCTTGTTAATTATACAAAGTTAACAAAGCTTAGACTAAGACATTAATTAGATCTAGTTAGATTAGATTGAAATGGAAATTCTGAATTGTAACATAGAATTAAGAAATGCCGTGTTTCCTTCTAGTTCTAGTCTCAGTCTCATGTTTTGTTCACTGTTCTTCGATACCTGGGCCTGGGCGATATCGACATGGACCTGACTTTAACGAACCAAACTACACTCTACACTACAGTACAAGACCACATTCAAATCATCAGTGACTGATGATGACATATTGATTTAATGAGTAGTGAGTGTGGTGCCGGTCGCCGGTGGTGGGGGCTTGTGTCACTTGTGAACTTGTTCAAATCAAGTTGTTGCTGTTGTTGTTGGGTGCCTGGACTTTTTTAATAAGGGTCTCTAGCAGGTTAATTACTGATACATACCGTACTCCCAATTGCCACGTCAAAGAAGACAATGGGATTTGTATTTTGGCTCATTGTGAACTCTTTTTTTTATTTTTTTTATTTCTTTGTCGTCACGGCTTTGTCAAGTTGAATGAAAGAGTTGTCAAGTTGCCTCAGAGTTCTTCTTTCGTTTTCGTTTCAATTAGTCAAGGAGAGTTATCTTTCTTACTTCTTAAAAAACTATAATTTCCACTAGACATGCGTACTTTAAGAAAAAATCTAATTGCTTTTTTTTTTCAGAACAAACACAGGCTTCGCGCTAAGCCATGAATTGGGTTATAAAGATCTGTCAATTTACTTTTAATTGAAAACAGAACTATTTGAGTCTGATAGATTCAAAGTACGTGTAAATTATTTTTTCTTGCAATAAAAAAAGTATGCCAACTCTCTCTCTCTCCTACCCTTTCTGTCTTTCTTTCTCTCTCTCTCTCTCTCTCACTCACTCCCTCTCTCTCTCTCTCTCTCTCCCTCCTGTCTTGGTGAAGCAAAGAAAAGAGACAAACGAATAAAGAAGTAAGCAGCATAATTAGTAATAACGTGTAGTGAACAGGATAGCGATAATAGACCACAGAAATAATGAGCCGCGGGGATGAGAAAGCACCGTAGATATTAAAAGTTTCTCTCCAGAGAATCTAAGTTCTTTGTGTCTCTGTAAACTAAGTGCATGATACAGTAGCCTATCGGTGGGCCTACTCTGTCAAGTTGTCAGCTAAAAGTAAAAGCAACGTCACCCTTCGCCCAATGTAAGTTGGATTTTTACTACCACACGTGCAAAAGGCGTGGGGCTGTGCACTGGAAAAGCAGCAGGTGGCCAAAATCTTAAAAAGTAGGCCTTATTGGATTATCTCTCCTGGCCCGTTTCCGTTTCTTGGAATAGGAAATAATATGATCAAATAATACTTATCATACAATAAAATAGAGATAAGAGAATAATGTACCAGGAAGTCTTGATCTCAAATCTTGGCAGATCGTCTGCGTGAATGAGTGTGCGTTGATCTGTGTGCATGTTGGTTTGAGCTTGTGTCTGCGTGTGTGCATGTGTGTGTGTGTGTGTGCGCGTAGGTGCGTGCGTTTGTGTGTGCACGATTAGACCTACCCGGTATAGGAAACACAGGATGGCGTTTTTTAATTGTTTCTATTAATCGAATCTAAATAGAAACAATTCAAAGACGATTAAAGATAGAAACATTCTGTTTTCAACTGATTAATCCTCATCCATTTAAGGGTTGTTTTTTTCCTGGTAACAAAATTAACAGTGTAACATTGCTATATAATATAATATGGCTATCTAATACAAATACATTGTAGGCCTATGCCTAGAATTGTGGCCATACGATAGGCTAAGCCCTGCCATGGACACATAAAGTAGGCTAGACCTATCCTTGAATTATCATGTTCTGTTCTCTTTACGACCTTCCATTATAATATTGTTGAGATGGACACCTTGACCACTAGGGGTCATGTGAGTGGCTATCTAATGCAAACTCATTCCTTGGTACCATATTTCTTTTGCTTGTTTTTGGTAGGTTGTTGTTATTGATGTTATTGTTGTTGCTGCTGTTGTTGTTGTTATTGCTGCTGTTGTTGTTGTTGTTGTTGTTGTTGTTTGTGCTTGTGTTTGAAAAACCACAACAAACATTACAAGAAACAAGAGAATGAGGCCTGATTTATTTCGACAAACATTTTATTTGCATGTATTTTTCATGTTGTTGTTGTTGTTGTTGTTGTCGTTGTTGTTGTTGTTACTGCTGCCGCTGTTGTTATTTTCTGTAGTCTGTCTATCACAGTTCAGGATATTACAATGTATAACCTTATCTACAGCAACCCTAGACACGAGGCGCAGTTCTATCTCACCGGAAGTAGGCCTACTGACTCTGTCTCCTCTAAGCTTAAACAGTTTATTGTTCCAGGCTTCTCCGAAACTTTGATGTGTGTATAATGGTTTGCTCCCCCGCTTGAGGGGAGGAGCTGGGCTTTTCAGTCCAATTTTAATAATGGTCCGTTTCGACACATTCCGAGGAAGGATCGAGGGGTCCCAAAGAGCTTATTATAAAGAGGGGTAAGCTCGGTCTGGATTAGTAAGCGGAAAGAGAAAAAAAACGTTCACGTAAAAGAGTAGCAGAAAGCTACTCAAGTGCGTTACTACGTCATAAGAGAGTAAAAAACTAGCATCATGACGTGGTTGATATGAATCAATAT
>JAUKPP010110325.1:0-15507 GCA_032273245.1 Phyllaplysia taylori
TTCGTTTTGCCTTTGGGGAAGCTTAAATTTCTGTTATAAGTATCAAGCAGAAGCAACTCTCTTTAGTTTATCTAGCTCAAGTGGAGGCAATTTTCTTTATTTTTTTGGTCTGTGCGCGACTACCAATTAGTATTGTCCTATAATGAGTTAGTGTTTTTACCCGTCTCTGGTTTCAGCAGTCAGAGATAAACGTAGTCATGCCTAGACCTTCATTGTGACATGGGCTTGTTTTGATCCCCAGTAATGTATTGCCAATCGACAATCTCTACAGGCAAGAGGGGATTGGGAAACTATGGGAATAGGAGAGATCGAGTTTTGCCCCTTTACCTTCATTTTTTTTTTCAGCAGACGAAGAAGTCGAAAAGCGGATACGAATAAGATCAAATAAGTTTTGGCGAGGTAAATTGGTGATGTGCGAGAACCAGTGACAGCACGGCAGTCTAGTCATTATTCAAAGTTTACCATTGTCTTCAGCCTATTGTAATGTCGATAGTGCCGTAAAGCACGACAAACTCACCCAAGTACCTCGGTACTCTGGCATTGACACAACCTCTGTTCTTAATACTTGCTTAAATTGAGCCTTGAACTTGCTGAGAAGTTGTGAGAATGAATGTAATTGCATTGAAAATGTATGGAATAAACATGGACCCACCTAATGAAACCTGTTAAGTGAAAAGGGGCTGTTGTTCATTAATATTTCATTAACTTTTTTTTAACCTGTAGGAAGTAGTTTAAAAGAAGCTTCGAAAGAGGTTTACCGACCTCTATTTGTTGATCTCTCCATCCATCCGTATGGCTATGCTATTTGCTTGCCCTAGTCCAACTTGGGGAAGTTTATTAATGTATTCCCATCCTTTTGCTCATATAAAGTGTTTCTCTCAGCCTGTGTTGTCCCTGACAGGATTGGTCGAAGTACCTTGTCTCTGAAATGAGACTTTAGTGTCGCAAGGGGCCTAAATCCAAATTTCAATAACCAACATTCTGTCTTTCTCTCTCTCTCTCTCTCTCTCTCTCTCTCTCTCTCTCTCTCTCTCTCTCTCTCTCTCTCTCCCACACTCATTTACTCATCCAGACGGTATATGAGACTACTCTGACAGTAAGACTTTGAATGTCTTTTCGCCCTATGAATCTATCCCATTGGCACTCACATTATGTAAACTGTTGATCTCTTGCAGCTGCTCAGCAGTCAACTCCGGAGGTTTGTAAGGTGTTGCCTCCCTTGAATCTGCTTTGGGCTGCGGTGGAGGGTACAGGATTTTTAGCAGCACAGAGTTGGGCAAGAAGCCACATGGAGTGATGGGGTAGGAGGGATGTAGGGGGCTGGCATCTCCTTCCTCATAGAGATACTTCTCGCTAAGCTCAGAGAAAAATCCGTACGGTGCTGTCTCTGGGCGGTACTTCTCTTCTTCTACTTCTGGAATAAAAAATGGTTTAAGGTTCCTGTAAGTGTCATCTACTACTGAAATGATAAGTGGTTTAACGCCATAGGCATCTTCTACTACTGAAACAAAAATTGGCTTAAAGGCACTGTTAGAGTATGACTTAAAGTAACATTATGGAAAATTACCCTCTCTCTCCCTTTCCTCTCAGGCACATGACAGTTTTTCACCTTGACTTGCTCTCTGATTGTATTTTGCTATTTATAAAAGAGAAATGGCAACTTAATTCATACCCCAAGGAAAATTTGGTTTTCAATAGTGTGCATGCACAGTGATGTGCATTTATCAAATGTTCTATCAATACAAACAATCCAAGCGCGGAGACAGAGATACCTGATAAAAAAAAACCTGCCCTACATGGGCTGAAAAATTTCCAAAGAGCCTACGACTTAAATGCCAAAGAAGCTGGTGCCTTTAAAAATAAATAGCTTATTAACTTTAAACTCCAGGGAGCCTAATCATTACTCTACTGATACTGAGGTCTGTGGTATACTGGTAGGCTCTTTGGCTATCACACAACTAATAGAAGTTTGATTCATGCAAAAATGTTTCCAGCACTCCGCATCAATGTTGTATCCCTCTCAACCCGGATTGGCTTTGACAGGCAGGGCCAAAGTAGCCTGCCATAAAAATCAGCTTACCGTGCTCAAAGAGACCTAAAATTAAAAAATTAAAAACAAGTCTATAAACACCAGTGAAATGCTTTGTTTCTACACGTGTACATCACATACCTTCTACCGACGTTGTAATGTAATGGTTCAGCTCTTCGCCTTTCTCGCAGAAGACCCGTGTCAATACCGAGCTCAGATAATACGATTCTTTTTTCTGTTGGAATTTTCCCTCTCAGCCCTCAGTCTCTTAAATGACCCTACAGTGTTGCAGGAGATGTAAAAGTGGTAACCAAACCAAACCAAGCATACCTTCTTTTCCTCCTTTTGTTTCGTCCTTGCCTTCCAGCTTGTTCTTCAATGTTTCTTCATCAGGGTCATCCGGAACCTGAGAAAACAATACAGAGTCCATGGCATTAGGTGAAAAATCTAGATAATTGGTCTCAAGAGTCACTCCTGGCTTCAAGTGCATGGACGTAATTTTTAGGACATTAGTGTCTCAAAGAAAGAAGTAGACTATGTGATACTATGTAATATTAAATGAAGACAGGATAGAGAGAGACAGGGACATGTCAATAAAATGGTCACATCTATGTCTTTTCTCTTTGTGACCATGCGTAAGTGCACAACACTGCATTTTGTTGCATTGTAGTCGCCAAAACAAATATCTCCTTATTTGTTTGTTTGTTTGTTTGAAGTTTTACGGCTGCATTGACACTATAGATATATCCTGGTGAGATGAATAAAACATTGTCATTGTCCAAAAAGTGCTGCTTCAATCTCCTACCTTCTCTCTCTCTTTGTTGTAATACATCTTCATGTACTCTCGGAATGCTCGGTTCTGTGTCCGCTTGGTTGATTTGGGCTTGTGTTTGCTGATCAAAGCTCCATCTCGAATCTGCACAATCTCATTCTCTCTGTTCTCCAGCATCATGAAAGCCTGAAGGGAGATGAGAAACAGTTGCACTTTGAGGGGAGAATATCGAAATACATTCTGTCACTATTCTTTCCTTCTTTTCAATGGACATTATAAGTGTTGGAACTTCTGAATTATTAAGATCTAACCCCAGCAAGAACAATTCTACAGATTCCATTTTCACTTCCTTGCAAGACTAAATTATTTACTCCGCAAGACTAAATATCTACCTTTATTATCTACCTTTTCAAAGCACTCTGACACATGCACTCATACACACGTACATGTGGGCACACACACATGCACAAAACAGATACACAAACCAGCACATTAAATGAATATGTTACGAATATCATATCAAGATTCCCTAATAAGACATACTCATTGTTCAAAGTAGATACATTTGGCAAAAAAATATTGCCAACAATGCGATCAAAATCCATCCATAAAGGTGATGTGTTGACAGTTGTTTTCATACTATTTAAAAATAGTTTCCTTATGTAGTTAATCTAAAAAGAATTTCCATAAGATGCAACTTTTGGTAATCTTCCATGCAAGGATTCTCCTTACCTCTTCCTTCTGTTTCTTATCCCTCATCACTTCCTCCGCTTCTTCAGCACTCAAAATATCAACAAAATGATCAAACCTGTGAAGGAAACAAGAAACATCTGAGTTGTCTTTCTTTTGACTCCAAAGAAGACGATTGACAGGAAAGTTAAGGGGAGAAAAAAGAAAATCGAGACAAATTCAAAAGCATTCAAATTCTAGCTATTAATTGTTAAGAATGTTACATCAGCTCTTGAACCACTCACTTGAATGAAGCATGTGAGTTTTTCAGTCTCTTCACATCATTCTTGTCCATCTCGTGCAGTATGTTTTCGTCAAACTCCAGCGGTATTTCCTCCTCCTTGGCCGGGAATCTCATGCAGGCTTGGCGTTGCAAGTAGAATTTGGGCAGATCTGCAAGTGTGTGGGGAGGGGTGAGGGCAATAAGACAGAGTCGTCCAGATCTTATAAAATAGTAAAACCAGTAAGTTTGTTATTTTTAAGTCTTTGAACAAAGTCAATGCATAAACAAAAACATTGCGAGATTTCTGTTACTTCTAAACAGTTTAACCAAAGATGCATGTCTTGTGCAGGTTGATACTTAAGTCAATGAATATTCCCCTCCCATAATGCTTAGAAAGATATTGATCATAAACTAATACTCCACAGCATCAGTGAGGTCAGGATATTGATCTTGTTGTTCACTCTATGATAGATTACAAGCAGCAAAAATTCACAAGCTATTAATATGTGTATAAGAATAAACTTGAGAAGACAGGGTCCAAGAAAGAGGGTGAGGGGGGAAGAGATTGTAATCTTGCACAAAGGTACACAAATGTCCAGTTCATACACTTTGTCCAATAAAATGATAAGATGGATACAAATGTCTCCATGACTAACATTGTGTGTGTCGTATGAAGAACAGATGGTTGGATATCCCCACCAGCAGGTCTCCGTCCGGGCTACAGAAAGCAATGCTGTGTGGGATGGTGTTGATCTTCAGAAGTCTGAAACATTTGGCAGAAAGTAAAGTCATTTTGGGCATGTACAGCTTAAGATTTCCTTAAGTTCAAAGTGACAAGAGCTCTGTCAGTGAATACTGAGGTCATTCAGTGCTGGTTAAAATAGGTACAAAGGATAGATCTAAGTAACAGATTAACTTACCTGCAAGGGCATGCCTGACTCTCTAATTATTTTAAAATGACATCCATAGAAACTTTGAAGATACACAGATGAGTCAATTAGTGCCATTATCATTATTATTGACATTTACCTCTTAAATATGATACTTAAAGCCCTCTTACCTACTCGTAGAATCTTCACAAGAAAACAGATTTAATACAAATGTAAAAAAAGCAGTCACTTAAACTATAAATAATCCTCTCACTCTACGCGTGTAAGAGAACTAGCTTTTTATCTTTAGGAGATTTCACACATTCAACGTGAAATGATCAAATCAGAGGTAGATTACATGTGGTGCCACCTGTTAGTGCCAACCTGAGCAGAGTAGGATTCAATACCCTGGCAGGTGGACAGACGGACAAGAATTCTTGATAATGTATTGGCCCCATGTGGAAATAGAAATCTACATCTGATCTGTGTGCAATGGAAGGTGTCAGTGGTCTCTATGCTGGGATCTTGTGTTCTTTTATGCTTGGGTTGGCTGAGACAAGCAGGGCCAAAGTAGCCTGCCTCTAGAATGACCTTACAGTGTTACATTACAAGGGAAAAAAAAAAAAAACAGCAAGCAAACCAAAAAAGGGAGCTTCGTTTGCCCAGCAGTAGTACGTCCGCCTACAGACGAGGAGGTCCCGGCTTCGAATCTGGGGAGGTTCACGGGAATTTTTTCGGAGTTTTGATGGCTCAGACCTCCGTCTTATCAGAGATGGACGTAAAATTCGGAGGTCCCACCTCGTAAATGACCTTACACAGGTGCATGGGACGTTAAACCAAAACCAAGCCAAACCAAACAAAAAACCCACCTAATTAAAGTGTTCTGCTCATTCCAGATCCTGATTGTGCCGTCCATGCCACACGAGGCGTAGAGCTTCATTCTGGGACACGCGCTCAGACCTGTGATCAAGTCCATGTGGTCATCGCATGGCTTATGGTCACTGCGGTCTGCACAGAGAGAAAAATTAATCCTTCAGTTCAGTCTTTCATTCTTTTTGTCTGTTTCTTGCAGTGGAAAAATTTGTTTTGTTAAAGTTTTACGGCACTATCAACACTACAATGTCATTTAAGCACTCAGAAGTATTTAAATTTATTCTTTTTTTCGTTCTTTTACGCTCTTTAAAAAACAAAAGAGTCATATTATGATTAGGAAAATAGTAACACGTAAAATATCTAGAAGCAGATCACACAGAGAACCTGCGAACCTTCCAAACACCCACACAATGGAAAGTAGATACAGAGTGTTGGCGATGTCCTTCTTGTACCTGCAGCTGTTGGGCATTTGCACTTCTGCTCAAAGCCTTTAAAATGTCTTGGTCCTATCTGCTGCTTACACACTTAAAGACTTCATGATTTTGTTTGTGTTTTGTTTTTGTAGAGGTTTTACAGCACTGGTGACACCGTAAGGTCATTTCAGCTCCAGGAAACAGATTTAGACAGAAGTAATACATAGGAAGAAGTAGAAGGAGGAGAGCACACCAAAGCACCTTCCAAACACCCCCAACATCACAGTTTGGAATCTGAACGATGTGTAAATAGCAACTCCATTGGGACAGAGTGTATTTTTTAAAGTTCTGGTGCAGGAAATTGGGTACCGTTAAAGGACAACTCAAATAATAAGACATTTATTATTATATTAAAAATATCTGGCTTTATCTTCTTCATGCATCTGTTCATGTTTTACATGACTGACTAAAGTAAATTCAGTGAAAAAAATATCCACAAAACAAATGTAGGATCAGGACAACAAAGAAAACACCATGCATCAATGTTCTCTTCCAAACCACCAATAATAATTGCAGACATTTGATCAGTATGAAATTCTTTAAAAAACTAACAGCTCAACGAGTCTATTCTTGTCATGTGCTTACAATTTCAGAAGAGTTGGAAAGTTTCAGTTGAAGCTTTGGATGTCTCATTACATTAATTTGAAAACGATTATAGGCCTACTATAACATTTAGTTCCAGGCACGTGTATTTTATTATAATATTCCTGTAGAAAGAGGGGTAGGGAGAGAGAAAGAGAGAGAGAGAAAGAGAGAGCGAGAGGCAGAGAGAAAAGAGGACAGAAAAGTAAAGATATAGAAAGAGAGAGAGAGAGATAAAAGATAGAGTTAGAAAAATAGATGGGGATAAAGAAAGAAAGAGAACAAAAAGGGAAAGAAATATTAACTTCATTTATTAAGCATCTACAATACAATTTAATTGAGGTAGTGTCTGAACTCTGTTTGATAACAGTGTATTTAACTTCTCATTTTCTGGCACAAACTTTTTGCATTATTTTGCATTTACAGATGACTGTTATTCTTTAATGTGAAGTTCATTACTTTCTAACAGAGAGGCTGTATGTGAGTAAGTAATACAAGGCACGACAAAAAAAAAAAGGTAATATATTGTTCACTGCAATGATGTGCACTCCATTCTTGCAATCATCATAATGTTCACTGCAAGCAAAAAATTAACCATTACAAAAGTGTTTGAACCAAACAAGTGTTTGCAAGTAGAAAATCTGTACATCTCTCTCAACAAAATAAGTGAGGAGAATGTCCCATCATGTTATGCCGCTAACAATAAACTTCTAACATGCCTCAAATAGGTCTATCTTCTTTAATTATCACAGTCGTCTACTTTCCCTTCCAACCAGCGCTACCGCCCGCCTCCCCCCTCTCCCCAACCCCACACAGCACAATAACACAATGGAGCATAACACAACTATTACACGCGCCCTCTAACACCTCCCCCCCCCCCCCCAACCCCACCTACCACCTCATACGAACTGACTTCTGTGCCGTCAATACAAAATTCTTCACTCAGAACACAAAAAGATAGAGTAAACGTAAGTAGTTAACTCCGGACCCATGATTCTGGTTGTCAAGACAGTCATACATAATGATCAAACAAGGCAGAAAGAGGGGATGAAAAAAAACAATTGGAAGTAAAACATCAAGCACAAAGACATGCATTATGATCAGTATAAGACACTACTGCACAAACCAAGGGTTAAAGGCTACCCCATCCCACCGGTTTTCTAACCAGTGAGTAAAAATCACACTGCAACGCAGGTGACATAAACTGGTCATTTGTTCAAATGACGAAACAAAAATCTCACACAAGTGACAGAGAAATAAAGTGTGCACAACAGAAATTAAAATCACGATTGTGTGCCTGTGGGTTGCAGAATAAATTAAATGTTTAGAGAAATCAAAATTCAAAATCAAGGTGTGGCTGAAGCTATTTTATGTTCCATCATCATAGTATACCAAGTTTCATGCACTGGTATGTTTTTTAATTGTAAATTGGATTTGGTAAATGGAGTTCGTTGGTCATGAGCTTTATTAATTAATTCTCAGCTCCTAAAGAATGGAAGGCCTTGCCGGTAAACGTATGGATTACTCAAACAACTCGTGGATTTCTGGCCTCAAATTGAATAGACAATAAGTGTGTGTGTGTAGGTATGTAATGTGTGTGTGGGGGGTGGGGGGGGGGGATGAGACAAGGGAAAAATGTCTCTGTGAGAGAGATGTTGTATAATGGGATCCGTGGGGATTAAAAACAAGGTCATAAGAGGTGTAGAGGCACAAAGAGTTTAGGGGGTGAACACACAACTGAACTGAGGTAAAGAAAAGGGTGTACATTTTAGGGTGGGAATTATTTTTTCCTTTTGCATTTCAAACTTGAAAAAGGAGGTGGTGAAGGCTTTGTGTGTGGTGGGGTACTCACCATGAAACCCTCCTTCAAGACCAGGGTTATCACTGGCAAATGCTATGAGAGTAACAGGGAGTTTGTTTTATACTTTATATTTGTTTATTTGCTACTCAGGATGGCATTCTAGCATATGAATTTTTTTTTCCTCTTACAGAGAATGTCACAAAGCACAATTTCCTTGCTAATATGTTGGCGATATGAAAGTAAAGAAATTTACAGTGATATAGTATTATGTACCTGTAGATATGTGTATGATTCTTTCAGAAGTTCCCAGATTTATTCTATCAATCAGAATACTGGTCCTGGCAGAATAGTTTTTCATTGATAAATGGAAGCATGTCTTTTTGGCTGTACATAAAGCCACAAGAGACCACAAAAAGGTGCTACAAATAATTCTTTGTGCCAATGTTGAGTAATTTCCCCTACTTCATTTAAAGTCCATCAAAGCATTTAATATAACGTCCTTTCGGGACAAATTGTAGGATGTAGAAACCAGTGGCTTAATGCTCACAAATGTGCTCACAAACTCAGTTTCTACAATCATAGGCTTCGGCAACAGGCTTATCAAGTTGGATACAGAATTTCACAAGGCAGTCATTTCTCATCCAAAGCATTGATTGTGAAATAGTAAAAAGAAATGACAATACAACGGGATATGTCAGTTCATTAGACTAACATAAAATATCACAGAAAATGCTGGAAGTGACAGCAGAAAAAAATGTCTCTGAAATTCCAATACTCCAACATAGTAATATGAGACTGTGGCTTATTTTTTCACCACATATGATAGCACTGTCTGGGAAATATTTTACTGGATTACAATAATTTCCACCTTTATAATCTAACGGGTATAAAAGAAGTGATCTGGTATGGAACCATTACAGAGACATTGGGGCTGAAAGCAAAACAGGTTTAGAAATGAAGAAGAGAGAGGATTATATCCTAGAAAGGTTGAAGAACTGAACTGAATAATATATGCCTTTAGGGATAGTCTCCTTATAGAAGACAAAAATATCATTCAGTCTTCAGGGTATCTTTATCCTTCTGAATTCTATTATTATAAATTAATACACATTTAATGCAAATTGCCAATGGTGACTGACCATAACAATGTTAAGTTGATGACATTCAAATTTTAAAAGCCTCAGAAGCCATTTTCGATGCATTACAGTGAAAGAAAATTTGCTCTGCCCAAGTACTCATGAATTTACACAAAGTCATAATATCATGGCAAACCAATATAGCATTAAGCATATATACACCTTTACTGCATAAGCATAGGCTATATTTCACATCCTGCATGCATTGGCTGGGGTTAATAAAGCCAAAATGATTCTGTACTACACAGGATTATACACTGATACATGTCATCGGGCAGCAGCCTTACTTCCTGGTCTTTCGTCTTTAGTTACTGCCAGAATATCAACCACAATAATTTTGCTTTACATAAACTATGATATACATAGCAAAGCCATCACAGAGATAAAACAGTGAAAGCAAATAGTAAAAAATTATGCATAATATTCTGAGTTTTGACTTCTTATGATTCTCTATTTCAGTCAACATGATCGCAATATCTTTCTCCAAATTATATAATAATAACATTCATTTCCGTATCTCAGCATTTAATAAATCTAGATGGTCATAAATACACATAATATACTACAGCTAAAGAATGTCATGACAAGGCTTTATAAAGCATGAAAGCTATGGATACACTACTGCTTTAAAGGTAGCAAATGATGCAACTATTCAAAAAGCAAAATTAGTACAATAGCAGGCATCTACCACAGGATACTCATCGAAAAGGATTTGATAATTAGATTGCTACATATATAGAGACAAAGAACGGCATAAGTCTACAACAATAACTTTTAATAACTTTTAATTATAAAGTAAAAGGAAAAAAAAGACTTAAAAAGGTTCAAATCATGCAACGAAGTTACTTCACATTAGGAGTGACCTCATATAATGAGAACAGATTTCCTTTCATCCACAAAGGAGACTACTGGATAAGAACACAATTATGAGATATAGTGTAAGAAAATATTTCTTTAAAATATACACAATGATGCTATAACTTAATATAACAACAACAGCAATAATATCTATTAACAGTAACCATGGTGGTGATATGTATAAAGCATAAAGCTCCTAGAAATAATATACAGAGAATAAAATGCCCACTATTGTCAAATTGGTTAAACTTACTTTTCTCTGGCAGGCTGTAAAGCACAACGCTAAAGGTTGCTGTGCCCGGGTCCTGAAAGGCGACTCCAAGGCTGGACTTGATGGTGGTCATGAAGGATGGGGTGTGTGCGCAGTAGAACGACATCAGGGGAGCTAACGCCTCTTGAGCAAAGGGGTAGAGGCGCCAGACCTTGATGATGTTGTCTTGAAGAGTGAGAAAAAATTAAACAGGCAAATTCGTATTGTTGGAAACTATAACATCATAATATGAATAAATGTGCTTTCAACGCAAAATATAAACATTATTAAACTGAACAATGCAAACGCGTAAAAAGAAGCAAAAACAAAACCTTTGGCCAATACTACTCCTGCTTTAGCATGTGAGTTTTAAAAAAAAGAACATGAGGGAAAAACTGCATTTACAATCACGTAACTGACTTACCCATTCCGGCAGAGACCAGCTGATCTGACTTGGAGTTGGCAATCATGTTTAAGACACCTTTGCTACCATGAGCCTGGAGTGATTATACAATACAAAAATTTGGTCAATACTAGAGCATTTGATGATGAGGATAAATCTTCCAGTAAGAGGAATAGAGCATAAGACTAAAAAAATGTTCCAGGTTTAAACATAAGATTCCCAAGTGAGTTGGCAAAATTTATAAAAGAAGGGAGTAAGGGTGTAAGGGACAGAGAATAAGTCGGCGAGTTCTCTCAACACAAGCACAGAGCCTGGAATCTCTCCTGCACTCTGTCAAAATGAGCCTTAAGCTGCAGATTCTAAAGCGGATAAAAAGCCAAAACAGTTTAAGTGCTTTGAAGTTAGTTCTTTTTTATTGTAGTACAATATTTTGCATATACACTGGAACGCTTTAATGAGAACATGTGGAGAAAACTGGTCAACTTGAATCTTAAATGGATGCACTTCCAAAATTAGCGATATAGAACTAATTCAATAAGGTTACCTTTCTCGATTTTTCACAATAAGGATGAGCCACAAGAGTGTGTGCATTACATATTATGATTTAAGCATTTCCACTCTACATCAAACTGATAAAGTTCAGGAAATATAGGCTATACATGTACCATCCAACATAATGTAGTTATAAATTTACTTCTAAAAACATCATAAAGGCATGACGTTTCTTTTCTTTCTTTGCAAAATTTGTTTTAAATGCTTGAAATAAACCTTTCTACAAGATATATCTGAAAAGACACTTTAAAAGTTTCAAAAAGATGGTTGTGTCCACCAAGAAAATGTGTCAAAGGAAAATGTCTGAGGAGCATTTTTCAAAACTTGGGACTTGTGTTCTGTGGAAACTAAATGCCTACTAATTGTATCTTATAAATTTTCTTCCTTAAAGTTTGTAATGGAGCAAAATTTCAGTTTCCTCTATTTTTGACACTTGAAAAAAATTGACTACATGAATGTGACAGATTGTTCCTGCAAAGCAAAAATGTTGATTTTCTCACAATTTCCCAGTACGTAAATACCCAGCTACAAAAAAAAAAGCGCTCTTGAATCTGTCTAAGAGATGGTGTAGACTGACCTCCACTTTGAAGGTGACCTCTCCAGTGTGCCAGTCAAAGACACAGATGTAGCCGTCCTTCCTTCCTCCCAGCAGCAGAGTCCTGTTCTTGTTTGATGATTGTCCCCCCACTACCTGTGTGCTGCGAGTCTGCACCGAGCGCTTCATCATGGCCCAAATATCGTTGGATGCGCAGGGATCCACCACATATTCATACACCAGCAGATAGTTGCACATTTCTGCAGTGAGGTCATGTCGTGGAGTGATAGGTTGCCACTACAGCTTGCTTACTATTTAACTTTAAATCTGTGCTGCAAAACCATTTACCTGCACTTGTTCTTCAAGAGCAGTTAAGTGGTTTGATGCATACTGGCCTCTTTGTAAACTTTGAAATTTTTTTACCAGAAACAGTTTTCCATGTTTCCATTATCAAAATACACAAAATGCATTTCCCTGCCATAGCTATGCGATATGTAAATTTTATCTCACAATATAAGTATAATGCAGTCTGCACATATTGCCAGTTTGTTGAAGCTAAAAGTTTTGCTTGGGTCTCATATTGATTTGTCATTATACTAAACTCTCAGGAACAGATGCTGAAAACTTGAAAAAAATTGTTTAAATATCAGACATAATTAGGGCAAACTTCCAGATTCAACAACCTGCATTGTTTGCAGACGGCACATCTATTGAACTGCTAGAAGACTTTCATTGGACATATCTGAGTTTTGGACTGTCACATTAATCCAGCAGAGCTAGCAAATCTACATGTCAAAATAAAAAGAAGCTACAGGGAACAGAACAATGTTATTTGACATGATTTTAGACATCAAGAGGAATTAAAGATGTCAGGAAACATCAAAAGCAGAGAGACAAAAGGGCATGAAAGGTGCAGCCCTGGAATTGCTTTCCAACAGTGATTTCATACTTAAGAGACATGTATATGTTTTTCATTTTTGCCCTTCTGCCATTTTTTAGCGATTTGTGATAGAAATCCAATTCTCGCCGTCCCTCCCCTCCCTCCCCGCCACCTCCTGCCTAAAACGAATGGTCATAATAAATTATCAAGACTTTTCTGGGCAAGTTGTCCCCTTGGCTTTGAGCAGGTGCTATCATTGTTTGGAGAAGATGTACTACAACTTTTCCACTGAACAAAACACTATTGTTTCACTTGTTAATTACGCGATCTCCAAACTAAAGATTCCTTCTGCTGCATGATACTATCAGGTTTGCAGGCATAAAACTATGTAAAAACAATATGAATAAGGTTTTGCTACAAAGTGTGTATAATGGTTTGCTCCCCCTCTTGAGGGGAGGAGCTGGGCTTTTTCGGTCCAAATATAATGATGGTCCATTTTCGGCGTGGATCCCCTTGTATACTGTTACACTCATCGTTGGAGTCCCACCCTCAATGACATTCCCTAAATCTGATTGCACACATTTCTTCACATTTTCAACTCCCAATTATAGAATTCCCTCAAACATGTATGAGGTAAAAATTGCCAGTAGGTTGGCAGACATGAAATCACAGTTGAAACATCTTATTCCAAGGGTTAGTTTATCTGCAATTCTAACAGCTGATCAGAATTAACAAAGAGAATCATGCACAAGGAATAACTTAGTTAAAAGGCAACAAAGGAACAATAAATCATGAAGGAAACGAACAAAATATTATTCATTAGGATTCTTTGTAGGTAACTAAGAGAAAGCACAGCTCGAGATCGGATGGGCAAAATTCTTAGAGAAAATAGAGGAGCAGAAAATGGAAGTGTCAAATAGATGTCATTGGAAAGGCACTTTTGTAAGTATCAAGAGAAAATATATAGTGTTATTTTAGACTGGCAAAGAGCTGAAGTTTCTTTCATTAAGAAGAGAAAAAGTTCAACATAATAAGATGGATGGCCATAGGAATTTAACAATTAATTACAGGGAGCAAATTGAGGCCTAAACAAATGCTTTTCTTTCAGCCAGAAAAAAGAGCCACAAGCCAAGTAGAGTCTTAAATTTGCTGTGAATACTCAAAAACAATTACAATTGAACAATTGAAATCAACAAAGTGCAAGCATTGAATTAACTGTATTCTTTACATACAAGCAAATGAGCATAGTAACTTGCATCTGAAAAGAAAACATTGCAAACTGAAGCCATCTTGCAGGTTAGGATTTGAAAATGCACAATTGATTTCTATGCTGAAATACTACAGGGAAAAATAAAATAATGTCAAAACAACATCAACTAAAAGAAATAGAGTGGAGACAACAAAGCTCATTTAAAATAAAACAAACATGACAAGTATACAGAAAAAAACAAAAAAGAATTACTACACATAAAAAGCAATATTATGTTTGTTAGTCATGCAAGTAATTTAAGTAATGGAAATTGTGTTAGTAGAAGCAAAGGTGTAGTGACAGAGAGTTACGAGTGTTATTCTCAAAGCCATTCGCAGATTAGTATAGGTAGACCAGGTGTTTTAAAAGAACAGAGATTAGGTGAAGCATAACGCTTTGTGAGTGTCCAAGACTCATGCAAAATATATCCACGCTATGATACTATTTATTGTGCAGAAAACTGTAGTGGTACAACATGTATGCCTACAAGTTGTGTATCATAATTATTGCATTTGTGTTCACACCTCGCCACCTCAAAACTGCTTTACTACTTCATTCCACCTCCAATATTCCAGTGAGGCAAACATGTGACATCCAAGAAATGCAGATGTAACATATTTGGGTCATTCTAGATTTACAGCCAAACTTTATAAAATCTTATCTTCAAAAGAGTGATGTCTTCAAATGTATTTGAGGGAAATACAAATGCCACTATCAAAACATCATAAAAGAAATATTCTAAAAGCCCAAGTTCTAAGTAAAACATGCAATGCTGCAATTTGGTTCACATTGCTTTGGAATGACTCATGGATGTTTAACAACATTGAAGAAGGAATAAATAAATCATTTCTGAGATGGCGATTTCTCCCACTACATGACCACTGCAAACACGCACAGCTGTCTGCCAGTGTACCAATACAACCTCACTCAACTCACATCTACAGTGTATCTGAGCTATCAGACCTATGCAGTGTATGTGTAGTGATGTGCAGTGTATTTGCAGCGTAGCCGTCATATCAGCTACTTTTGGATCTTTATTTTAGATGAACATGTATTTTTTCGTGTTTTGTGTTACTCTCAGAATTCATGTATGTCATCAGAGAGAGAGAGAGTGCAAGTCTGAACACACATTTAATTCAACCCAATCCTCCGACAGTAGTTCTGCTTATGCATGTGAGAAGGTGTGTGACTCTACGAGAGAGTATATATGCGTGTATGTGTGTGTACCTGTGTGTGTGTGTGTGTGTGTGTGTGTGTGTGTGTGTGTGTGTGTGTGTGTGTGTGTGTGTGTGT
>JAUKPP010110547.1:0-15500 GCA_032273245.1 Phyllaplysia taylori
TCAGGATCCTTTCAATATTAATGCTTTGGGTGACCGTTTTGTCAAAAGTATGCTCAACTTACCCCACCTTCCCCTACATGTATATTAATTTCAAAATATTTTTTTATTTGTTCATTATTACTTATACATATTGTACTATAAAACACATTAAAAGTTTATAAGCATGTTTAGACAGTTGTTCTACCACGCAAACATTTGTCTCTATGCATTTCAGTTATACATTGTATGTATGCATAGCATAGGGCATAGGCCTATAATATGTGTATGTATGCATTGCATGAAGGCCTTATGCGTGTGGAGACCAATGCATGTGTTGGGCTATGTCCTGTATAGGCCTCCGCCTAGGTGTGTATGTGTGTGTGTGTGTGTGTGTGTGTATGTGTGTAGGTCTATGCGTGTAAGTAGCCTACGCTTGTTTTTTGTACATGTAGGCCTATATTATGTGTGTGCAGGCCTATGTGTGTAAGCATTGTATTTAGCCTACAGCCTTACACGTCGTAGACTGTAGGACTGTAGGGTAGGCCTGTGCGTGTGTGTCTGTGTAAAAGTCGGTTTGGGTAGGCCTTAACACTATCACAACCAACAGGCTAGAGCTATGGTTCTGGTTAGGATTAGGTTTGTAGGACGTCTAGTCAAGACTAGTCTAATCCTAAACCCTGACACCCTATCTTCTTTCTCATAATGTAGCCTACTAACCCAGTCTACTTTGATTCTACCACCATTTTTATAATGTCATTACATACATAAACACTAATCAAAATCTGTTTAAAATCATACGAGCGGTTGTTGAGAAACCTTGCTTCAAACACATCTATTCTTTAAACGGACAAAACTAGCGTTAGCCGCCTTCTTAATTCATTGTTGAGAGCCAAGGGGTGAGTTGCTAGGACGCGATACGTCACAATTTCCCGGTCAATTTTTGGATTCTTCACCACCAACGCCTATCATCACGTGGAGGATCCGAGATCGATTGCGCGTGCGGACGATCTGTTTTTTTTTCTGCTGAAATTTTTTCCCTCTCAGCCCAGGTTGGCCCTAACAGGCAGGGTCGCAGCAGCCCGTCTTTTACGTGACCTTAAACTTTTGCAATGGACGTAAAACTTAACCCCACCATATGGAGTGGAGTGACCAGGTAGCGCCCATTAATGATGTCAAAAGGCAAAAAAGCGTTTGTGTTGTCTTCGTTTTTGTGCTGGGACATTGTGCCCCTGTCATTGTGGGCTGGCCATGAAAGGGAGGGTCGAAACTGCCCATCTCTAAAGACCATAATGTATTAAAATGCACGTAAAATCTAAGATCCGTGTCTTAAATGTTTTACCGTGTTGCAGAGAACGTAAAAGTGTTAACCAAATCAAACAAAAACAAAGTAATTGAAGCTGCAGCCATACCGATCAGTCTCCCTAGTCTAAGGAAAATAACTCTTCACATATCACAGCTGTCACAAATTTAATACCAGTCCCTTTGACCATAACCACCGAAGAACGACTGAGGTGAAATTGTTGGATTCTTCACCAACAACGCCTATCATCATGTGGAAGACTCGAGATCGATCCCGCGTGCGGACGATCTGTGTTTTTTCTGCTGGGATTTTGTTTTCCCTCTCAGCCCAGGTTGGCCCTGACAGGCAGGGTCGAAGCAGCCCGTGTTTTACATGACCTTAAGCTGTTGCAATGGACGTAAAACTAAACCGCACCATTTAGAGGGACCAAGTAGCGCCGATTAATGGTGTCAAAAGGCACAAAAGTGTTTGTGTTATCTTCGTTTTTAAGCTGGGACATTGTGCCCCTGTCATTCTAGGCTAGCCTTGAAGGGAGGGTCGAAACAGCCCACCTCTAAATGACCATAATGTATTAAAAGGGACGTAAAATCTAAGACCCGTCTCTTAAATGACCCTACAGTGTTGCAGAAGACGAAAAACTGGTAACCAAACCAAACAAAACCAAAGTAATGAAATCCACAACCATACCGGCCAGTCTCCCAAATGTAAGGAAAATAACTCTTCATGTATCATATCTGTCACAAATTTAATACCAGTTAACTCCCTTTGACCATAAACACCGAAGAACTGCTGAGGTGAAATGGTTGGATCTTCCCCAAAGACGTCATTCACACGGAAGACCCAAAATCTGCCCTGCGTGCAGAGGATTTGCATTTTCTTCCCTCTCAGCCCGGGTTGGCCCAGACAGGTAACCAAAAAAACTTAAGGGCGTGGATGTGGTACTCGATGTCCATGTGTAGTAGAATCTCACTAAAAATATGTTGAAATTTCACTCAAATTTCATATTGAGAGTTGGCAACTGTGGTTTATTCCTTGCAACCACGTAGAAAAAAACGAGATACAGTATAAGTGCCCTGGCCTTTGTGATGCACCGGAAAAGTCCTCCACATATCATGCAGAAGACAGGAGTTTGAGTCACAGGTCAAGAAGCTTTTAATTTTTAATCGAATATCTCCATCTTCCTGTTGCTATTTAGTTCATATTGTATCTTTCTTTGACCCTGACAATGTGAAAATTGTCAGTGTGGGTGGTTGGCGGGCACTCTTCTACTTCTAGCGACTGGTGTGGTCTGCTCCTTCTACTACTACAGTAATAATAATTCCCATGAAAATAGTATAAGTGGCATGTCTGAAGTGTACAATGTACTTCTTTTTAGGTGTTTCTACATGCATTGTATTAATCTACTTCCCGGTGCTCAAATGACCTTATAGTGTCGGAAGTGCCGTTACACCTCAACAAGACAAAGTAACCCCCCTCTTAAATGTTCCTGCAGTGTTAAAAGGGGCATAAAACCAAAAACCTGTGGAAAAAAAAGCCAAAATTTTAAAAAATAACATCAATGTCACAGTCAAATTCTCCTCTGAGTTTATTGTTTGAGGCCATGAATGCAACAGAACACATTTCATATCACATACATGCACCAAATATAATCGGTTCCAACATTATTCTTTCTCATTTCATACTTTTTACAAGTACAATTGCTTAAGTTAAAAAGACAAACTGACATGAAAAGGACTGGTATGATGCATGTATTCTCACTGTGGGCAATAATGCTTGAGTTTAATACGTAATCATTTCAATTTAATTTCCTTGAATACAAGCATCATAATCATACTTAAAAAAATTGATAAATCAAAGGAAATGCATGACAAAAAGGAAGAGAAATTTCATGCCTGTTGTTGTCTTTTTCATCTCCGAAGACCAACGGGTATAAAGTAAATGTAAATGAAAATCAAATCAACTAAAGATTCCTGAAAACTTGTGTTGAAACATGATACAAAAACCACCAAACTTCTTAATCAAAACCCATGTGCATGAATTTGAAAGAGAAAGGCATAAAAACAAACTTCTTATTACATTTGGCCTAACTGTGGCCAGACTCACTGAAATTTATAATGATATACACATATTATTATTATATAATCCATGTTTTTATGTATTATGCACCTTTGCGACATGATTTTATAATTGTGAAAATGATGTAATGTGCATTGGGCATTTTTTAGAAAAATGGAAGTGCGCAATACAAATGCTATTTATCATTATTTGTAGCTTGAGTGCTGTTCCAACAATTTCACTTTGGCATTACATAATATAATGTAAATTAATGACTGAATTGCGGCCCAAGTTCAAACCGCTGAGAACTGTACATCATATATCTGTAACTTATTATGGCAATTTATAAGAAGACAAGAAAAAATTGGTGTACCCTTCCCCATAGTTACAGTTAGTTATGTATAGAGGCACCAACATCTTTGGCTGTTTCACTCCCATTCTCACAATCAATATTTATACCATCTCTCAGTTCTGATAATTCAAAAATCAGTTTTTACATAGTAGGCCCTATCAAGTAAGGAGAGGAAGCCAAATGGTAACTGGAACAACAACAAAACAATCTACATCAACCTGCAAAACTATTTTTCAAGATAAAAACAGCTCCGGGAAAACAGTGGTCCATTCAAAACAGACAGGCTTTTTTGGTTTGGTTACCATTTTTACGTCCCCTGCAACACTGTAAATTATTTAAGAGACGGGCTACTTCGACCCGGACTGAGAGGGAAAAAATCCCAGCAGAAAAACCCCTAGATCGTCCGCAATCGGGGATCGATCTAGAGTCTTCCCGAATGCAAGGCGAAGAGCCCAACCATTACACCACAGCGTCGGTAGACAGGCTTTATGATGCTACTGTAAACCATCCCTCTCGGATCTGATCCTGTAAAACAGTAACACCTGCGTACTATTTCTAGTTCACCACAAAATAGGCCTTGATGCTCATGAGTCAGGAGAGAATGTGGATGATCAGGGAGAAGAAAAGCCCAGTCACTGAAAGTGAAATGTTGGAAGCACTTGGCAAATTAGAAATGTTTTTTCTTCAGAGGTGTATAAACTTTTACTAAGAGATGATGCAAGAATGGATTCATTCTCCTGAGGACTACTAGGAGTAGGGGTTCTTCAAAGAATTTCGTACAGTGAAGCAGCTAAGTGCAGACTAATGATAATAATGACTGCATTTATATAGTACATATCCCCGCTTGAAAGCAGGCTCTATGCGCTTTACAATCAATTATTGATTTAAAAGACTAGATTTAAAAGAAAAAAATTTATTGCGCAGACTAGATAGTGTCACTGCAAGTGTAGGAGAAAATGAGTCCACTCACAACAACAGCTGGACACTATGGCAAAAACAAGGTCACCGGGACCACTTCAAACAAAAGGCCCTTGAAAATGGGAAATCGCGGAAATGAAGCGAACAAAGCTAGGAGTAACCAAAGCAATACCGCAAAAGGATGAGCCAAAGGAGATGCAAAAATTGATAAAACAGAATAACCCAAATATTGTAGAGGTGAAAAGAATGGGAACTGGAACATAATACATGTACTATTATGTGTCCATTTAATTGTTACTTCCCTTGATCTGATGTGTTTTATTGTCACTGCCTATTTGTATCTGCGCGTCGCCCTATCCTTGTGACGTATCATTCCCGTGAGTAGCCTACTTTGTCTTGAGTCGTTCTCGTGATTACTGGTTTTCCCCCCACGCCTTTCAGTCCCAGAAGTGTCTGGGCCATTTCCAGCTAGTGAGTTGTTCTCCTACTCTGTCAGTCAGTCTTGTTCCTGTACTCTGTGCCGATCGGTTGTGCACATGTCCAGTGCTTATCTACTTATCAAAATATGTGACTACACTGTGCAAGTTAGTGTTTCCTATTTCGTGTTTCCTACATGTTACAGGAACCTCCACTGACTACATGATGAAATTTCATTTCCGTCAAGGCATCCCCCGCAAGAAGTAAAAACCATGCATGGCACTAAGTCAGTCCACATGTACATGTACCTGAAATGTCACAACAGAGCAGCTCTCTTGAAGCGCCTCATTAACCACGTTGATGCTGGGAACCCATTTGAGTCATTCAAACCATCTCTTTTGGATGCTGGGCAGTTAACCAAGCAAAGTTGGAATAAAGTAGAACCAGAAACCATCCCAACTGTTTCAGAAAGGCTGAACCTATTCAGGTACCTATCCCTCCACTTCCATGAACAAGCAAAATGAAACGATGCTGACCACTGACATACGCAGAAAGGAACAAAAAAATAATGGTCACCTAAATAGTCAAAAAAGGGGAGGGGGGCATGCCTCTATTTAGGTGAATAGACACTACCTTTCAGGAAAGCTGGCTTTGTTCAGCCAAGCAATGACAACACAGACAAGGCTGACACTTTCAGCAACTGTAAGAGCCAGCCTGTTAGAACAGCTTTTCGAAGAGTATGGCATTACTACTCCTGTTGAGAGCACCACCTAAGTGGAGAGAATTGAAGATGAAATACAGATATCCAATCCATCTGAAATTAATACCGACACCTTCACTACCACCAAAAAATGAAGAGGACTTTGATGCTCTTGAGTCAGGAGAGAGTGTGGATGATCAGGGAGAAGAAAAGCTCATAGTCACTGAAAGTGAAATGTTGGAAGCAAATTAGAAATGTTTTTTCTTCCGAAGGGCATGCCGGATGACAGTCTGACAAATGTTCACAAATCGGAGATCAGGCCACGAGCCCATGTGTTGGTGACATCAGCAGTCTCAACCTATGAAAACCTTCAGGCACACAAAAGGGAACAATACCTAGAGGGCACAGTCAACTTCAGTCACATCAGTGACTCCCTAACGAAATTGGGTATTACCCGAAAGAACTTCACAACCCCTCCTGAGACATTCATGAATGTAGAGCTTACAAATAATGATGTCATTAAGATTGTACAGGGGGCCAAAGAATGCTCTATTCTAAAAAAAAAACCCCACATTAGAATAGATAACAAGGCTTGGGTGCTCAAATTCGGTCGGTATTCTCAAGCTTGACTACTCTGTTAAAAAACTGACCAATAGGTACAACAAACTTCTTGGGGCTAAAAATTCAGATGCTGGGACAACATTTTAGCTCGTAAATTTGTCTTTCCCGATGAAGCACCAATAAAGAGAAAAGCTGATGACACCACTGCTCAACAGGCAGATGCTAATTCTAAATCAATGCGAAAGTTAAAGGATCAAGAAGAAAAGTGCAGTACCTTTGAAGCTGCCCTCAAAGAGGTTAGATTGAGGAGCTCAGGGGTCATTTGAAGGAAGCAAATGCCATCATTAAGAATAAAAAAAAGCAGAAATAAAAAGGCTGACTGAGTCTAAGTGAGAGAAGAAATAAAAGCATTTCAAACATACTCTGAAAAAAGACCAACAAACCATGACCAAAGATGGTGAATGACAGTATTTTTGTGTATAGCACAAGGCAACTGATGGGGTCAACTTCGGATTGACCCATTTTATTGACATCTTTTTGTTTGCTAAAACTAAAATATTCTTTGCTTGTTTTAGGTTCAACAGCACCATCCACACTACAAGGTCATATAGGCGCTGAAAAAGAGTTCCATCTCTGCATCCTCAAAAGAAGGACTTCACGTCTGCATTTTTAGAACAAATCATTACTCACTAATGTATCGAGCTGGGAACCGGGACCACGATATTCCGTGCTGTTCTATCAGTTCAGTTCTACAAATTTTCACCATGTCAAGCTTGGATGAAACAAGATGGCTGCCTAAACATGAGGGCTCCAGTTTTGATCTGAATTTCAGTGTTTTGCGGATCTAGATTTTAACAAAAGACATTCATAACAGTGTGTGCAGACTGTATAAAGATCTATATACCTGAAAGTAAAGCCCAGCCCATAAGATTTAAAGTGTTGTGAGACTGTTTGCAAGATAGAGGACTGAGCCCATACTGAGTGAAGCAAGATGGCGGACTATTATTTTGGTCTAGACTAGATTTCAATGTTTTTGACTTTGTGGATCGAGATTTACACCAAAGACATTCATAACAGTGTGTGAAGACTTTATAGAGATGTAGATACCTGAAATGTGTGAAGACTTTATAGAGCTCTAGATATCTCACAAAGTAAAGCCCAGCCCATTATATTTAGAGTGTTTGTGAGTCTGTCGGCAAGATGGAGGACTGAGCCATACTGAGTGAAGCCCAAGATTTAGATTGCTGTTTGAGTTTGACCCAACTAGCTATAGACTTGACACTTTGCTAGAGGTGGAGCTTACCTGCCACGTGTGAACACCAGGGTCATCGTAGTTATAGTCTAGAACCTTGTTTATGATAAGATTAAGAAGGCTACAGAGTACAGGTTCACACTACAATAACAAAGGATGAGTACAGAGCGCAACAGACCTGGCTCTAGAAGCAAAAGAGAAGACACAACATGTGGAACATGTGACAAGGAAGTGGGTAAAAAGGAACATGGTCTGAAGCGTGACATGTGCGAGTTGTGGCATCACACAGTCTGTGAAGGGGTACCAGTGGAATTGGAGATGGATGGGTATGACTGTTTTTGCAAGATTGAGGAGGACAATGCTGAAAGAGGTGTATTGATCTACGTGAAAAAGTACCTAGAAGCCAAGGAAGTATTACTCACAGGGCAAGACAAGGCTAAGGACACTGTGTGGGTGGAGATACGGCTGAGGGATGGATGCTGCATAGTTTGCACCTGGAAGGGGACCCCACTCTCAAAGAGATGTCCGCGTGGTTTCAGCGATTGGTACCAGACTGCAAGTACCCAGCTGACAGGATTGCGAAACGTGTTGAAAGAGTTCTTGCAACTGCCCTGTCTCTGTTGGACACAGTGTCATTACTAGAATTTGAGCACCGACCCCTAAATTTGATCTCAATTTCACCTGCCCTGGACAAGATAGGTCTGGATCGAGTTAATATCTTTCATGAATGTGAATCATGGACTCGACCATCGCACATAACAAATGAAATTGTTTTAGACCTTGACAACTTCCGAGCTAAGGAAAGTATTCAAGCAAAGACATTGCACAAATGGATATTGTACCTGACCGGCCAGTCTGACAGTAGTGAGGAAATTATGTCATTGTGCAAAAGACGAGTGGATAAACTGCGTTCTGATGTGAAGGCGGCCCAACGAAATAAATTTAGAGACCCCAGAAACTGGATCGGCTCCTACAGGGACATTTTGTGCTTACTTCAGAAACACTTGTGTCTCGTACCAGTAATAATGAAAACAGAGGACCAATTTTCAAATGCAACTATTGTACAGAATTAAAGTTTTTACAAAAAGAGCACATGGAAGTTTGTTCAGAACGAGATCAACTGAGTGAAATAAGAGTGAATGTTTTAAATGAACAATTGACTAATTTAAGACCAAGGTGTCATCTCTTGAAAAAGTGTCTGGAAAGTCTGTGGAGACGATGTCTGTGTTGAAAGAGAGATCTGAGTTGTGTGATGTTTTGAAAGCAAGAGTGAAAGGTTTGAAAGCAAGTTTAAAGAGAAGTGCACATATGAATTCTGTCCTTCGGAAGCAGATAAGGAACCTTAATAAACAAATGTCTAAAGATAAAAGTAAACTTTCACAGCGAAAGAGGCAGATGTCAGACTTGAAGAAAGATAATGAGTGTTTGAAAGGTGAAATGGCTAAAAAGTATGCAAGTAAGTCGGATCGTGTGTGTGTGAATGGGATAAAAGGAAGAGAGAAAAAATGTGTATTCTGACAGTATTCGTCAGGTTGCACTTGCCTTAATGTGTGAGGCTGGAGTTGCTGCAGGGAATGTTGCTAATTGTGTTAAAATTGTGTGTGAAGGTCTGTTCAACTACAATCAATTTAAAGTCTCTAACCAACAAAACAGTGTGCCATTAATATTTTAAATGAAGGTGTCTGTGAAGACTCTAACACTATGTTGGATATTACTATTAATCTTCTAAAGAAGATGTCGAAGTGCTTTACTGATCTGTCAACTGAGCTTGAATTTCAAGATCCTGAATCCATTTTCACAAAAGTTTGGTTAAAGATCACAAGTACCATGCCTGACAGGGCGGCATCAATGAAATTGTTTGCTTCAAAGTTTGAAGAATTTGTAAAATCAGAAATTGGTTCAGAAGTAAGAATTCACTTTCTCCATTGTAATGCCCACTTTCTTTTTGGATTAAGTCATGCCTGTGAGAAAGCAGTTATGTCGAGTGAAAAGGAAATCATTGAATTCTGTTGGACATGATTTAGGTAGAGATCAAAACCCTCAATTCAAACGTTTTTCCAATACATCTGAAGCATCGACAGCCAGACTCATTCGAACTACTTGTGAAGTTGTGACATTCTTGGTCCTAGAGGAGACCAGAAGAATGGTTGTCGACAAGAGTGGATGACATTTTGTACAAATTCTGTAATTCCTTCTTTCAGGTCCAACAGATTCATTTGTTTCTTTGAAGCAGCAGACTCGATTGTACATCACTCTGACAAAATGGTTCAGTTTTTTTAGTCTGGAGTTTTGGGTTCGGACCGCAATTTAGAAATTAAAAGTGTTGCACTTGATGTGGAAGATACCAATTTGTTGTCAATTTTGAGTGCTCTTTCAATATTTTATTACTAGATCTCTGGCCTCTACTGGAAAATTGTTAGCAAAATTCCTTATTTATAATTTCATGTCTTTGTTGAGAAGCTTTCTTCCTTTTTTGAAAGATGTTCAGGAAATCCGAGTGAAATGTTAGAAGATTTGTCTGTCTCAGCATTTGGTCCGGAGTGGTCAATTGATTCACAAACAGTTCCCACCATTGCTAAATTTATTGAGATGCAGGAAGATCCTTTTTTTATTTTGAACGTTTTTTCTTCTTTTATACAAGAGTCACCATCAAGAAGACTGCCAAGGACCGTAGTAAATGGAAGGCAACTGTTGTGGCTCTATGCTCCACAAGGAGGAAAGAGGACTAAGTCAAGTCAAGTTATACAAGAGTCGAAACTTGTTGTTGAGCGTCAGTTGTCAGATTTCCTTTCTGGAAGTAAGTTTTCTGCTGTGTCAGATGAGGTCATGTTAGAATCTTTGAAGCATTGTCTCTTAAACCAATCTTGTTGCAGAGAGTGCTTTTGGAGATTTAGATTTTGATTATGGTAAACGGCGAAATGCTACACTGCACCACGGGTCAGCTATTCACGTTCTTAAAAGAAATAAAACTGTTTAACTTCTTTCAAAGGAGTCTTGTAGCAAGAAGAGGAGTTTGTTTAAATTTGCAAGAAATGTTGGACCTAAACTAAGGAAAGAGAGTCAAACTGAGGAAGAAAATGTTCAGTTGGCTACTCGAGAAAAGTTTGTTGAGAATCAGCAAAAACTCATTGATAAAGAAATGACTAAAGTGTCAAAAAGAGAAAGTGCTCTTGCAAATGGTTTTTTTTTACCTGAAAGTTTTGTTATTGTCTGGTGAAAGAAAGTTTTGGCGCCATTGTTTTTCCACTTCTCGTAATAGCTTTGCAGCTGCTGTACGCCCATGCAAGGACAGAGCTTGATGCCATTGCGTTTCTACAGTCTCAATCTTTGTTAAGACAAACTCCGCCCAACTCTTCCATCTGTGGAAGAAGGACAACCTTGATAAAGAAAGACTCTACCAGTTAGAACAGGTATTGGAGGTGCCCCGACCACAAGGGTAACAAAGTTCCACCACGGAAAGATTCATTCTGGGCTAAAAGCCATCTTCCACTGTGTAAAGCCGTAGAGCTCTTGGTTCTGTGGGCCTTCAAAGAGCCTATTGTTAACACAGTAGGCTTCACTGGTCTCTGTGAAAACACTATTATACAGTGGTTCACATACTTTCGAGACATATGCTCGTGGTGGCTTATGGGAAACCCATATCAAATCGGTGGGCCAGGCCAAGTCGTTGAAATTGACGAAAGTCAGATTTTGAGACGAAAAAACAACGTTGGTCGCCCAATCTTGTTGCAGAGAGTGCTTTTGGAGATTTAGATTTTGATTATGGTAAACGGCGAAATGCTACACTGCACCACAGGTCAGCTATTCACGTTCTTAAGAGAAATAAAACTGTTTCACTTCTTTCAAAGAAGTCTTGTAGCAAGAAGCGGAGTTTGTTTAAATTTGCAAGAAATGTTGGACCTAAACTAAGGAAAGAGAGTCAAACTGAGGAAGGAAATGTTCAATCGGCTACTCGAGAAAAGTTTGTCGAGAATCAGCAAAAACTCATTGATAAAGAAATGGATAAAGTGTCAAAAAGAGAAAAAGCTCTTGCAAATGTAAAAAAACACGGCGGACCTTGCCAGTCACCTGAAATTTTTTTATTGTCTGGTGAAAGAAAGCTTTGGCTCCATTGTTTTTCCATTTCTTGTAACCGCTTTGCAGCTGCTGTACGCCCATGCAAGGACAGAGCTTGATGCCATCGCTTTTCTTCAGTCTCAATCGTTGTTAAGACAAACTCCGCCCACCTGTTCCATCTGTGGAAGAAGGACAACCTTGATAAAGAAAGACTCTACCAGTGAGAACAGGTATTGGAAGTGCCCAGACCACAAGGGTAACAAAGTTCCTCTACGTAGAGATTCATTCTGGGCTAAAAGCCATCTTCCACTGCGTAAAGCCATAGAGCTCTTGGTTCTGTGGGCCTTCAAGGAGCCTATTGTTAACACAGTAGGCTCCACTGGTCTCTGTGAAAACACTGTTATACAGTGGTTTACTTACTTTCGAGACATATGCTTATGGTGGCTTATCGGAAACCCGTATCAAATCGGTGGGCCAGGCCAAGTCATTGAAATTGACGAAAGTCAGATTTCGTGACGAAAAAACAATGTTGGTCGCACGCCAGAGGAACCAAGTGGGTGTTTGGTGCAGTCTGCAGGGATACCAGTCGTGGTTTCCTGGAAGTTGTGGACAACGACCGCTCGGCAGCAAGGCTACTCCATCTGATTCAAGAGCACATAGCCCCTGAATCCATTATACACTCTGATGGTTGGGCTGCCTACAACAGCATCGTAAATTTGCCTGTTCAGCCCCCCGTACCAAAGCTTGGTGGTCAATCATTCTGAAAATTTTGTCGACCTGATCACCGGTGCGTGCACAAACTTGGTAGAAAATTACTGGAAGAATTGCTAGAGACGATTCAAGTCCATGAGTGGTACCAACGCAGCCCAACTGCCTTCACATCTTGACGAGTTCCTTTGGAGGGAAATCCAAGGAAAAACGTTTCAAGAGACACTCCAGAACATCATCCTACACATGTCACAAATGTATCCAGTTTAATTTTAATAAGCTAAGTTTGAACATAATTATATGCTCAGAAATTTTGTTTTTATATATTATATGTACCAGCATATAGTCATAAATGCTGACATGTATGATAACGAAGCCATACCACAACCCCACTCAACAGTAGGCCACGTCGGAGTCGGAGTCAACTACTCTACTCCGTGTAAATAATGTCAACCTCAACAAAACTACATCAGGGCCTTCAGTACCGTTTTGCATTAATGTGTGGGATGGGTGGGTTGCGTGCTCTTTCATTAAGTTGTGTGAATGCTTGGATATTCCAAGACTCCATAAAATAAAATTCAAAGCCAAAGCAAACACTAACAAGAAAATAGAGGATTTTAGATACTCCACAGATGAAAGACTGTCAGGATTGTGATATCACAATATACAAAAGAGAATTCACAAGAACTATCGGAGGATGACATTCTCCACATACCTGTCAGTTATAGGCACATGGCTGACAAGAGGCCACACATCGATGATATGCATCGGATGCATTGTCAACGTTTTAACAAGATACATCTTAGACTGGCATATTGTGTCGACATTCTGCCACACCTGCTCCACAACCGAAGCCAGAATGAAAGAAAACGAGCCAGTTGTGGCATATTAGGAATGGCTGTGACAACTTTAGCATCCATGCGTCGACCCACGGAAGGCAATGAAACAGAAGCTCTCCATAAATACTCCACCCAACAGTGGAGGCGTGCGTAGCTCATGGAAAGTAGAAGGGGGGAAAAGAATCCTGTGTTGTGATTTGTTTTTTATTTTTCCTTGTTCAGTTCTTGTCTGTAACACTGCGGACAGAATTATTGAGACAAAAGATGGACCATCTCAAACCTCTACCCTCCCTAAACATGAATACACCTAGCAAAAAAAAAGGCCTCAATAGGACACGCATAGACGTAACACAGATGGAATGACCCTCATAGGGAAAAATACCACAGTATTACCAAGAGGCTAAAACAGCCAAAGATGCTAGCGCCTCTATAAACAACCAACTTTAAACTAACTAACAGAGATTTGGGAATAACGGGATCTTGTGTGATGCGAATGCTTAGAGATTTCACACAGGGTTTTTTCCGAAAAAGGCATAATGAGTCTAAAGTGCAATCTTAATCTACCAATCTTACTACATCATCACAGATGAATACGTCTTTCAACATGGGCTGATTACAATACAATGCATCAAAGAGAAAAAACAGAAATGGCAACATCTCACTTCATTCCTAGTCCAGGAGCGGAGGTGGGGCAAAAAGTATGGTGGTGTTTACTAATGAACAACCTAAAATGTATCAAAAGTGACCCAACATTCATACTGGCCCTTTAAAGTAAGAACAGTCTTTAGTCACATTAAGACCCAGTCATTTAGTAAAGGTATATATACCTTTAAAAATGTCCAGGCTTAATTGTCAGCAGCCGCTTTTCTATCCTGATAATGGTCTACGAAGGCAAAAGCAATAAATGCTGTGGGGAAAAAGAAGTTAGTTTAAGCTCAGCGGATGACTCCATACTCTAAAAAATTGCACTTCATTTAATCATGAAAGCATTGTGAAGTTCAATGATCCAACAGGTACCAAAAACCGGGTGATATTGTACTCAAGTGGTAGGAAATAAAAGCTACACATAGAACTTATCAAACAAGAACAATACCATACATCAATTTTCCCTTTGCTTGAATTACAAGTTTCATTCACTCTTTCCCTTTCTTACTTTAACAGTCAAAGACTTTCCCTTTCTTACTTCAACAGTCAAAGAAGTTGTTGCCTCTATGAATAAAATAACTTCACATTAAGCTAAGAGGGGGCAAAACTGCAGCCTCAATGAACTGCATAAAAATAACCCTGGGCTTTTCAAGCTAAAGTACCAAGTTGTGGAATGAACTATTGATTCATGCCTTTCCTTTTTACTTTCAAACATTCACATTTTACACCTTTCACTCTGTCTTTTTCTTCCTCACTTTCTACATGCTCAATTAACTTTTCATTCACTGTTTTCCTTTATCATTTCCTTCTGTTTGAGCTTCTTTCGCTTCATCCTTCGTTTGAGCGTCTTTCGCTTCATCCTTCGTTTGAGTGTCATTTGCTTCATCCTTTGTTTGAGCTTCTTTCGCTTCATCCTCTTTGAAGTCATTCAGCAAATCCATGTCCATCTGATCAAACTTCTCCACAAGATGGTCAGGAACTTCAACCTTGTGCAAGTCCTCCATACCTGACTCTGGTTCATCTGATATCAGCAAATCAATCAGCTTTCGACAAGCCAGCTTGGCCTGTGGATCTTTCTCCCACCTGTCAAGTTCTCGTAAGATGACGTACGTATTCTTTTCCTTGATGAGCAAGCGGCTAGGCTTCGTGCTGCACAGCTGAAACACCACAAATTAAAATATAGTGATACACATAGCTAAAACAGAATACAGTGGAACTTGGATAAACTGGAAAGTCAGTTCATTTGATTTCGTATGTCTAAGGGAGACTACTCTAGCTAACAGTAAACAGAGATAAGAATGGCCAGTTCCTTTTTTGAGACTTTTGTGGGTTTGTTGAATATGAAATCTTCAACCGTCCTGTCAGACCACAAACCCCTGGGAATAATGTAAAAAAAGTTTCTCTCCTCAACTCCAGCCAGAGTTCAAGCTTTATTGCTGGAGATTCAAGGATACGAGTACACCATCAAATACATATCAGCATCGCTGACACTCTGAGCAGACTGTCAAACTCTGCCAAATCAGACAATCTAAGGCCAGACATCCACATTGACTCATCCAAATTCAGTTACAACAGACACACAGAATTACAGAAAGACACAGTAAACTGATCCATGATAATAAAAAATGCCGTTTATGGCAGTTACATAGCCACTGGTTTTTTATTTGCCTTTATATATATGCATATTTATATGTGAAGAGAGAGAGAGAGAGAGAGAG